>JAUMHL010000011.1:475242-486126 GCA_032362345.1 Sandelia bainsii
GTTTTACTAACCGTGGTCTGTTGAGCAGCACAGCGCTGAAGTCATGACTACAGAGAAACGATACAGACGTTAAACTTCGAGGTTTGTGATTCAAAAAAACAAGTGAAAAGTGACAAACACAGACGTTTGAATCCACAGTCAGTGAGTTTAGATGCACTTCAGTAACCACGTTACAGTGATCTGGTTACAGTTAACTAATTTCTGTCATGTAATTGGCAAACCTGATTTTCCCAGGTAGATTTCAGCCAGAGAACTCTGATTCCTCTGCCATGGAAACATGTAACCAGGTTTCTTATCTGATTTTTACAAGAGCACATGTGCAGGAGAAAAAGCTGCAGACACTCACCACCCTGCTACTTTCAGCAGAGAAGTGAGGCTGGATGAGAAGTTAGAGCAACAAAGCAAAGTCAGGAAGTGGTCTCCCCTCTGCGATCGGGCTCTGCAGACCATTCATCCACCATTCATCAATAAAACTCTACTCTAACTCTTCAATAGATTGTGTTGGATGAAATGTTTGCACAGAATTTCTAATCAGAAGTCCCCAGATTCAAATCCTGTTCACGTCAGACAAATAAAGATCAGTCTGCAACAACTTTATGTCCTAAAACTCACACAGCAGTTGATCCTTTTGATAAGTAAAAAAAAGGTTGAATGCACTTTTAAAAAGCAACAATCAAAAACTAACATAATAGAAATTTTGTCAAAGTTCTGTTTTAGGATAGAGGAAAGTTCTTGAAATCGAAACCTGCAAATTAGTTTTTCACACAGACACAAAAGCTGATTTATGATCTAAATCTAAAATTCCTGCCAAGATATAAACACACAGATGTTACTTACAGAGCAGACACAGCAGATGTGTTTTCTCCATGTCCACATCAGCTGATAATAAATATTTAGCTTCATTAGTTCATAGTTACATCAAGCGAAACTGTCCTTATTCCTCTCCTGTTGCTCGGTGTCGTAGTTTCCTCTTCACAGACTTCTTTTGTTCAAACTCTAGGAAGCAGTGGTGTGATAGCTCAGTGGGTAGAGCAGTCATCTTCAAACCTGAGGATGAGTGGTTTGATTCTCAGTCAGGAACAATATTATTATTATTATTTTTAACATGGAGGTAACATAAAGACACACAGAACCATCATAATCTAAGTAAAACCACCACAATCTAAAGCAGAACATCATCAGTACCTGTGTGTTGTGTTCACTGATTAACACAGAACGATGTTTATAAACTTAGACTAAATTAAATGAAAGTTTCATAGGAAACAACTGATTTGAAATCACTTAACGTGTCAGTATATAGTAAAACCTGTAACTGTAGACGTTGGTGTTTGTGACAGGAAGTGAAGCGCTGGTGATGCTGCAGCTGCATGTTGCAGAAGTTACATGCAAAGTGTTAATCCGTGGATTGAGGGACTTCCTATTATTTCCTGCTCTTGTATTAAAGCCCTTTTATCTACTATACTCTCTACATTTGCATTTGACAGCAAAACATCTAACAGAGTGTGAAGCGACAGGGCACCTTCAAGCCACAGTCAATAGTTCCTTCAAACCAAAAATAAACTTTTCTCTTGAGAAAATACAATTAAAATATTGTTTTTTATTCCCTGGTTTGTTTTATACACTTAATGAATCTCAATCTAAACCAGTTACACAGCTGAAAGATAAAACTAGACACGCACCTGAACCCCACCTGGGGGAAACTATAAAACCAGGCAGAAGAGATCCTTTGATGATTCATCATCCAACAAGAACAACTACGTCCATGAGGTGGTGCTACAGAGTAAGATTTTAATAAAGAGACTTAACTTTCAATAAAACACACTGGTTACAGATCAATGACATGAATTTATCACACTATAAATGAATCAGTTGTTTGCATGTTTCTACTGCATCAGTCATCAACAGGTTCATACAACAATTAAACCTTCGGTTCCTTCAGTGTTCTTTATAAATAGAATAATACATAGAATAATTTAGGACACAGTATCCAGGGCATGTAGTTAACAGAAAATGTTTATTTTCAGTATATTTAGCAAAAAATTAACATAATCAAAATTATTTCTCCATTTGAACATAACATATGTATGAAAATAAAATAAATAAATAAACAATAAAACTAAATGAAAAGCACATCACTGCATAGTCACTGATATTCATTCTCCAACATCATGTCTTTGTGCTGGATCTGGCCAGAGGACTTCATCCACATTACAGGCAATATTTCCCCTTGCCAGGCAACGGGGGAAAAAAAACCTCTGGTGTGCCGAATCCAGCCTTGACAATACTCATCCAGCTGCTCACGTGCAAGCACAATATCCTCTAGACCACCCAGAAATGCAAGGAGGTGTTCAGTGTTTTATGGCACCAGGTTTGCATAACGGTGGAGAACCCCTGAATTACTTATGGCTGCACAAATGGTGACATTGCCACCACGCTGGCCAGGGACTTGGCATGTTGACCAATTATGTTCCTGCCTCTCCGCCTCCTTTTCGCTAGGTTGAACCCTTCTTCATCTATAAAAATTTATTCAAGGGGCCTTTCCATGGAATCCAGTTCAATCACTCATGATGATACAGAAAGACAATAGCGTATATACAGTATATGCACTCCAGATTGACATACATTACAATATAGATTACAGTACTGTAAAAGCGGCAATTAGCCTAGAGTAACATAGGCCTATGAGCATAGAACTGTACTGGACACATCAGTGCTGAATCACTTGCACATACTAATATCTTAGATCGCTGACTCTTGCAAAGTTGCGCTCAAATGGTACTCTCTGCACTTGTTTCATGCTAAGCCTGTTGCATTGGAGGACACAGTCAACATCAATAGTTGAGAGAGACACACTGTTGACTCCATGAAAGTTTGTATTGTCTTCAGTCAGTCTCTGCTGGATTTCACGGAGTCGGATGGTATTATTTCAAACGACCATGTCAACAATGAGTGCTACTTGTGTAGAGTCGTTCTTCCACCCTCATTTGGTCGTCTTTCAATTCTACAAAGGGGAAAATAAACGTACAAATGTATACAGCCAGTAAAAATAGTACTGTAATGAACATTACAGTACTTACTTCTTCTCTGAGTGTCCTGATGACGCTGGCCACAGAGAATCTGCTCACATTGGGTTTTGTGTGGCTTGTGTGTGTATAATTGTGAGTTGTTGTGTTTTAAAGATGACCGCTGTGTTGGAGTTGAGTTTGCTGTCAGTGTTTACAATTTTGCAATGCAAGTGTATCACAGTCTGAAATGTGATTCAGTTCAATGGAAATGTGTTTAAGGTTTTGAAAAAAGAGCTGATGAGTTTTGCCAATTGTGTCGAAGAACCTGAACAGTGTTTAAGGAAAAATTAGTTTAGGCCACTTGGAATTTGGTTCAAAAAATGGAGATTAGTGTTTTAGCAATTGTGAAAAACTGTAACACAGGGACTGGTGACTGGTCTGTGGTTGATACATGTTGTTTGTATTTTAAAACATATTCCCACAGAACAATAAATATATTGTTATTTATAACAGCAATATAGGATTTTTTATGTATTATGATGAGATTTTTATCATCATAAATCTCAACTGTAGCAGAGCAACCAAACGTTTCCATCAGCGTGACAGATTAAAACAAACAAACATGTTTGTTCCTGCCTCTTTTTTCATCATCCACATTTTGTCTCTTTCTCTTTCACTTACTGGTTAAACAGCAGTGACTGAACCTGGAGCTGGTTTATTTGGATTTAAGATGAAAAGATGGACAATATTTGGTTTTTATTAATGCTACAAATGTTAAGCAACAGAGAAGAGAAACATGTTTCATATCATCACATGACCTGGTGACCTGTTTCAGTCAAGGATACACGATCATCTCATGTGTTATTGATCAAATACTGAATCAAAGATAGAACATGTTCACTATTAATACATGTAAAACTTTATTATTATGTTACAAGACAGTTTCAGTTTTTAAAATATATTTGTAGTATAAATAAGCTGTAACTTCCTGTAGATGATGACGGGCAGACAGAGAGATGCAGGTGACTTTTTGTATTTGAATGTTATTTGTCTGTGTTGTGATCAGGAAGAAGATAGAAGCACAGTGTAGCTGCACCTTTCTGCAGAGAACAGTGATGGTGTCCCTGACTTAACTCAAACATAAAGCAGAGTTTCAACTGTCACCACATTAACACTGACTGTTCACTATAAGTGGATTAAAAACATATGAATCCTCAAAACTGCACATTTAAATTCAAACCTCTTGTGTTTCTCTGTTATTCTCCCTTTTTAAACATTTTATTTTATGCTCAATCTTCTGTTTTAGACTCACATGACCCTGACTCTTTATGTCTGTGTGAACTGTGAATATAGAGATATAAATAGCATCAGACGTCTCAGGACAATGACTCACTGTCAGAGCTTAATTTGACCATCTTCACTTTTTAAACTATGACCAGGAGGTGGTGCTACAGGTTTTCAATGAAAATAGATTTAATAAAACACTGATGATAGAATAATGAGACTTTATTTACCACATTATAAACACACCCACAGTCTGACGTTACTGAGCTGATCTTTATACTGTAGATCTTTACTCTGAATACTTCAACAATTACACATTTGACTCGCTTGTAAATACTGAAACTGGTTCAAAATAAACTCAAAATATACTAAAGATATATAATTTGTGAAGTACATGAACACCTCTCATTCCTTTCTCTCCTCTGTATTCACACACAGAGCTGCATGATCATTTAGGTTTTGATGAAAACAGTCACAATCTGCTCTACAGACTTGTTTCTTAGTCCAGAATCCAGATCAAACTGTGGAAACTAAACTAATGGACAACTGGATAATTTTATTAAAGATGTTAATTTATTTATTTTTGCTAAAACAAAGTGGTAATTAGTGTTTACACAGAGAACTCACAACGTTTTCATAATTAATGAATGAAAAGTTTCCTCCTAAACTGTCTGTGTGACTGTGTAGCAACAAGAGAAACTCACAACACTTTCACTTTTGTTCCATGTACATTGTTCCAGATCAACTGATTAAACCTGTTCAGTAAGTTTGTTCAGTGTCACATGACTCAGAGTCTGTTTACTTCAAACTAAATGAGGAGAACACAGAGTTGTTTTTGTTTTTGTGCACTTTTAGAATTCAAAACAGTTTCTTCATTAAAATACTGGAGCGAGTTTTTAAAGATCACTTCTTGGTTGCTTTTGTTTTGGTATAAAAACTGGACAGAAGGTCAAAGGTCAACAAGACTGAACTAAACATGAGGAAAAATATGTGTCATCAGTCTTTCTCAAATAAAAAGAGTATTCATGTTATTTTATTGTTGCGTAACATCAGCAGGAGAAGATTCAGCAGTAGAGTCAGTTCTGACCTGCTGAAGTTCAGTTCTTTGTTCTGAAGGTTGTTGGTACGAATCCTGGTCTGTGAGTCTTCTACGTTTCTTATACCACTTATATCCAACAATAACCACAACAGCAACTGACAGCAAACCAACTACCACTCCAACAATTAGTGTAGTGTTTCCACCATCCTTGTTTTGTCCATCATTGTTTCCTCCTTCCTTGTTTCCTTCATCCTCGTTTCCTCCATCATTGTTTCCTCCATCCTTCTTTCCTTCATCCTTGTTTCCTCCATAATATTTTCTTCCATTCTTGTTTTGTCCACCCTTGTTTCCTCCATCCTTGTCTCCTGCATCCTTGTTGTGACCTGTAGAAGAAGAAGTAGATGTGAGTAGTGAGGTGTCAGGTAGGTGATGAATCCATTTCCTCTTCAAACTCCTGTCAGACATTATCTACTGCACTTTGATCACATCACTCATAGCAGCAGTTTTCTACAAAGTCTCATCAACAACATCTTTAGAAAACACCAACATCTGATCTGTGATATTTCACTCTCACATCAACAACCAGGAAACACACACACACACACACAATAACTCACCTGATGGTTCAACAGTCAGGTTGATGGTGTTGATGAGCTCGGGTTTGCCTCTATATTGAAGATAACAGTTATATCTTCCAGCATCTTTAATGTTGACGTTCCTCAGAATCACAGAAAAGTCTCCGTTCTTCATCTCTGGATCTTTCAGCTTCACTCGACCAAAACTAGTCCAACACCCTGCTATTCAAAGCTATTTCATCTTTTTTCCTGCTGCTTCATCTTGTCTTACCAAAAAAGAGTAAACTAAAACTTTATTTTTTCAAGTATACTTAAGTATACTAATGGCAATGTACTTGTTTACTTCTTGGAACTAAGTTTTACACACGTTTTAGTTTATAAAAGTATACTTTAAGTATACTAACAATAAACCTTTATGTATAGCTTTAGTTCATTATGAATCTATCAGTATACTTTCTAGTAGATAAAAGTACACTTCTAAATACAAAAACTGAACTTACAAGTAAACTATTAGTTTACTTGTAGTATACTTTTAACCTAGTTTTGAGTTTATCATAGTTACTAGAATATAGTTGAAATGTGTATTTTATTTTCACATGTAACAAATACTTCTCAAGTCACCAGGCTGTTTAAAAGATAAAACACCATATTACACAACTATCTGTGACAAATTTGTTTCATAGTTGTTTGTTTACACAGTTAAATCGCATAGACTGACAAAGGCTAACATGATCTTAAACAAAAGTGGGGCCTAACTAATCAGTAGGGTTGGGGCCTATAGCAGTGAGAGATGGGGCTTCAGAACAGGAACTAATATCAATAGTTTGGAAGAGCCAGAACACAAAGACATCCTCAGCCTAGCGACTAAGCTACGACTACGCTTAATGTAAAAACGTCCGAACAAATCTGGGACACTAAGGTCTCCAAGGGTTTGTTGCAGGAGAACTCGAGAGCTGCAGACAGACGGAGCTCTGACAACAATCTGGAAACTGGATGGTGTAGCTGGAGGGTATTTATGGGAATCCTGGATCAAAAAGTGGCTGCAGACATATTTTCACTCACACAAACCATCATCACCATAATTTTTACTAAAACAAATAAGAAAAGTTACAGAGTTTGACTCATTTTTAATAATGTTTACACAGATAACTCACAAGGTTTCATCATTAAAGAAAGAAAAGTTTCCTCCTGAACTGTCTGAGTGAGGTTTGTAACACAGAGGATCTTGTTTTCACTGTAAAACAACCAAATGCTTCACACTCCAGTGTGATGACATACTTTATTGTTCCCCTTTGGTGAAATTGCCGCCACATGTTAAGAGAAATCCCCTAAATGAGACTTTCACTTTTGTTTCCTGTGAATTGTTCCACAGCAGCAACTGATTAAAACTGTTCAGTAACTTTGTTCAGTGTCCTGATGCATCAGTACAAATATCGAAACAAGTATAAAAATGGATTTAGTTATTCTCAGTAACTCTGACTGTTGTACTCGCTCAACAAATGTTCTGCCTGCACATTTGAAATTCAAAACAGCTTCCTCATCAAGTTGCAGGAACATGTTTTTAAAGAAGCAGCAGGTTTTATTCTGATCTCAAACATTAGATTGAGTGTAAACACTTTCTGCTTTTGAATATTGAACATATCGTGACTTCCTGTGTTTCAAGAATTTATCATTATTTTTATCGTGTTTCTATTTGTCATTGTCTTCTTTTCTTTGTAATCAAACTGAATGTACCTGACTCAGTGAAAATCATCAGTTCATTTTTTGTTTGTTTTATATGGTAAAATATATGAATATAACTTTGTATGAAAACATGCTGTGATACAAACATACAGAGAAATAAAGCAGAAAAACACTGTATGTTCCCTTTTATTCCAAAATCTTTGAGTATATACTGTTGAAAACCAGATACTGAGACACTTTCAGTTCTCTCTGAATCATTAGAATCAACATGACCTTCACCACTGTTGTTTGTCCTTTTTCTGTTTCTGCTGTGCTTCATTATAGTCGTCTGTTGTCTCCAGTGTTGTTTCATGGACACATGATCATGCATTAACAATAACTGAATCAGAAATAAAACATGTTCAGTATTAATACATAAGAAATTACACACAACTGAGTATTTTACAATAAGTCATTTCACATATTCATGTGGTTTGATTAAAGATGAGTAAATCTTCACTATTAACTAGACAAAGTCAGAACTTGCAAACATTTGATAAAAATACAATCAATACATTAAGTACACTATATACTGTTGCATATGTACAGAATATACACATATCCCAGAGTTAATTAGTAAAACATGAGGATGATGATCCTCTGTGCTTTAGTCAGGAAAACACTCACTGACAAAAACTGACAATGGACTAAATGTGGATTCATCCACAGTCCTGTTCACAGGTTTAACAAAGTCTAAACTTCATCCTGAACCTGAGCTGATTAAACGTGAGACAGTTAAACTAAAAGACAAATATCAACCAGAAGTTTTATCTTCTGCCAACGTACATTCCTAAAGTTTAGTGACATCATCCGTGAGTATGAACGAGGAAATAAAGCAGAGTGTCAGACAGATTCATCAGGAGGGAAGAGACACAGTTAAAGTTTTATTAAAGCTGCAGCAGAGTTTTCACTAAACCTGTTTTTCTGGATCAGGCTCCAACATGTTGCTGTTGGTTTCCTCCATTATCACAGTGAACAACATGATTCATATCTGCTCAGTCACTTCAACCTTTAACCTTTTCTACCTGTGTGATCCTACATAAATAAAATACAGGTTTTATTCTTTGTCATGAATCAGTGTGACGTCTGTGCAGAAATTAAAACTGTTTGGGAGGCGTAAAGATATAAACTAGATCTAATTAATATTGGAGGAAGAAAGAGGAGTTGTTTGTTTTATTTTGTTGTGTAAAGGAAAAAGATATTTGAGCCTGTTACATCACATTAATTTATTTGTCTTCCGGGTTTTAAAATGGTTTAAAATCAGACAGGAATCAGTGTTTTCAGTGTTCATTCTATAAACTGTATGAACTTACAGACAGTCCAACAGCAGCTGTGTGAGTCATCAGCCTCTCATGTTTGCACAAGAAGAAACAAATGTTAGTTTTTTTTACTGAAAACTGGACAGAAGGTCAAAGGTTAAAGAGACTTAATTACCTCAATCTCTCTTAAATAAAAAGAGTAAATATCTGTGTGATCCTAACCTAGTTAGTTAAGATGGCGCCGTGGACGGCTGCCTTCGCCCATCGCTCTCCAGGACTTTTTCCTTTCTGTCTTGTTTTTTCTACTGTATGTGTGTTTGTGTACTTTAATCCTATTACTTACACCAGAGCAGATCTGCTTAACGTTGGACAATCTACTCCAGACTTTTTATCGACCCTGAGAAATACTTGGAGAATGTGATCGGGGGAGCAGCAGTTGTCTATGGCACATGGAGAAGACGCAGGTGGGGGAGGCGTGCAGGTGTACTCATAAAGCTGCAGCAGTGGGGATTACACACTTCTCTCCCATCAATTCACTCTGCCCAACAAAATGGACGAGCTGCTCCTGAACAGGTCAAATAAGGACTTTTCACGCTCTGCCGCTCTCTGCTTCACTGAAACCTGGCTCAGTGACTCCACACCTGACTGTGCACTGGAGCTACCTGGTTTTCACCTTCACCGTGCGGACCGTGTAACGGAGCTGTCGGGGAAAACGAGAGGTGGAGGAATCTGCTTCTATATCAATGAAGGTTGGTGCACTGATGTCACAGTGTTAGGCAGATCCTGCTGCGTCTACATCCCACCACAGGCCTGTGTTAGAGGCATTACAGCTTGACTGCCCAGGTACATCTGCCAGAGTTCTGTTTGTTCTGTTTCTCATCTGCTTTCAACACCTTTATCCCTGAGACACTTTCCTCCAAACTCTCCCAGCTCTCTGTTCCCCCCTCCACCTGTCAGTGGATCTACAACTTCCTGACCAACAGGTCACAACAGGTGAAGATGGGGACAGTGATGTCTCATACACGCCACATCAGCACTGGTGTCCCACAGGGCTGTGTCCTCTCCCCTCTACTCTTCTCCCTGTACACTAATGACTTCACCTCCAGTGACACAAGTGTGAAGCTCCTGAAGTACGCAGACGACACAACTGTCATCAGGAATGTCTTCCTGCGGCAGCTGAAGCAGTTTCACCTTCCTCAGGAGCTGCTGATCCAGTTCTACTCTGCTGTCATCGAGTCCATCCTGTGGTCCATTGGTGACCCTCTGCCCTCTCTTCAGGACCCCTCCCACCCTGGACAAAACCTCTTCCAGCTTCTCCCCTCTGGTAGACGCTACAGAGCTCTGTTTGCTAGAACTACCAGACACAAGAACAGTTTCTTCCCTCAGGCCATAACACTCATCAACAACTGATTGTTGCTGCTATATGAACATAAACTACACACTAAAATCCAACACACTGCACCTGATGATCACTGAAAACTGTTTCTCTATCTGCTCCACACACACACACACACACACACACACACAGTCTTGTCTTTCTGTCTATGTGCCACACTGTCTGTAATTTACTGTTTCTCCCAATCAGTTCTGTTGTAAAAAATGCTGTTGTCTGTAATCTATTCTTTGTTGTTATTGTCAATGTCTGTACTGTCCTAGAAGAGCCACAAAAGATCAGAAGCAAATGTGCTAGCATACTTGGTGAATAAAGCTGATTCTGATGTGTTTTCTTTTTTTACAGTGTAACAGTCACAAAGTTTTTATAGTTTTTGTTTCCTGTTTTTTCATCGTTGTGTAACAGCAGCAGGAGAAGAGTCAGTAGTACTCAGTCACTTCCAAGTGGTTGAAGTTCATATATTTCTTGAGGAGGTTGTTGGTGTGAATTCTGGTCTCTGAGTTTTTTATAGATCACAAATAGACCAACAGCAAGCAGAACAGCAGGAACCAACAAACCAAGTACCAGTCCAACAGTTAGTGCAGTGTTTCCTCCATCCTTGGTATCT
>JAUMHL010000011.1:532064-542834 GCA_032362345.1 Sandelia bainsii
AACGGAGAGCTGCTGTAACATGCCAAAATAATTTCTCTCTGGGATTAATAAAGTGTTTTGAATCTTGAATCTTGAATCTTAATCAAATCCTGATAATAAAGACGTATTTTGTGGGGTTTGCAGCAATCAAAATAATCTTTATATTTTATAGTCACTTATTTTTATTTGGAAAAATGTTTTTTTGGGTGCTATGTATGAGACGTTTGGTGTCTTCTCTCCTCGCAGTTTTCTCCTTAATCTTCCTGACACCCAGAGTCACATATAAATGAGCCATCGTTTAGATTATTACAGCATGGTTGTCAATGTATTACGTACACAGCATTTCAATCCGTTCTTTAATCTAAATGCGCAGCAACTCACCTGTTCATTGTTTCCGATTGATAAAAAGTCGGGTTTTTTCAGCTGCTTCGTAGCAGTTTGCTACAGGAACCGTCGGGTCTCTCTGGTTGACCGAGGTCCATCTTGACTTTCTCCCATCAAACAGAGTGAAATCCCGGTTTGGTTCGTCCGCGTGTGTCTGCATCAAGCTAACTTAGCCTAGCTTCGCTTAGCCTATCCTAGCTTAACTTGGTGGAAACCCCTTAGACAATACGGTTTTATACAGCGTGTAAAACTCCTCCGTTTAAATAGTATCCAGTGGTTGATGTTTGTATAGTTATGTCCAGAAACTCGTACACCTCTCTGAAGGACTGGTCGATCAGAAAGTGTAATAGCGGCGCAGTGGTCCAATCTGGTTCATTCCTCCACACCGGGTGAGTACGAGTACATACAGTGGGGGGCTACGGAAAGCCAAAAGGGTCAAGACCAACTCAATACCGCCACAGCTGTTCAATGCGAGAGATGCAGATGTGAATGTTTAAACTGTGCACCATCAACATCAGCCGTACCTTTTTTTTTTACATGTTTGAGGTATCTGCACTTTTTATTTCCCTTTTATTCTACTGTACTCAACAATTCAAAAGGAAATATTCTACTTTTTACTCCAACGGCTACTCAACAGTTTGCAGATGCACATTCTCATTATGAAATGTAATCAATAACTTCAATCCAGTCTGCATAAAGAGTTGTTTTACTTTTGTCACTTTTAATAGCCTATATTTTGATACTTTTATGTAAAGCTGCAATAATGTTTTATAAGAAATTATATAAATATAAGAAATTAAGTGAAAATTGAAGTTTTGTTGTCTCTCAGCTGTTCTTCGTGGACTATAAAATCTGGCAATTCTGGTTATTTCCACTTCCTGTTCATCAATATGATGTCCCCTGTTTTGCAGGAGCTCCCCCCCCACTGCATGCCTACCTGCTTTGTCTGCTTTGGCACCACTCACCTCTGGCCTAATTCACCTATCCTGCAACTGCTTACCACTCATCCCATGCTTTTACCCCTCTTTGCCCATCTCCTGTCACCAGATTGGTTTTGCAGCTCCCATGCTTCAGACCCTCCTGCACTTAATCTCCCACTGTTTAAATCATGAATTAACCTCCATCTTCTTCTTTGGTGATTGATCATGTGTTCTCTAGCTTTGGAGGATTTCTGATCATGCACACTGGGCCTCTGTTGTTTGTCTAACTGTGTGACTATCCATCAGCTTTTTGTGATACAGATTTCCCTGATATTAAACATTTTTACTCAGCTGAAATACTGCTGTGTTTGCTCAGCTGCCCAGATGACTATGACATTTTTAATTGATCACATACTCGCACAGCTTAACACAAGGAGAAACTTGAGTGGCAAGCTAAACAACATAACCAATGCAAGAGCAATTCTTAACAGTACCAGTGTCCTCGTGTGTTACTTATTTAGTTTCCCGGCATGACATGGGTTAATTTGTCTTGTTAAAAACTAAAACTGTACTAACACAACCACACATTAAGAAGCACAATAACACAAAACATAGCAAACCAGCTAATGAGCTATTACTGGTCCAACAGCAAGAAGGCCAGCTTAAAACCTGACTTGTATCTTTTTATTTAGTGTCAAGTAAAATCCAGTCACATATGTACGTTTTTTTTATGACCTTTATGGGTCTCTTATTATATTAAATCACTAAACAAGACACTAAATGTTGAATGGTAGCATAATGTATGGCATAACACATTTAAACAGACTTGATAAGTTGATAATCTGTAACAGCTTCAGCTTACAGTATAGACAAATTTTTGAGACTCTTTGAGATCTATACTCCCAGAAAACACCTAGAAAAAAGCCTGACAAGGGCTATAATAAAATTGAAACCAAGACTAACTACTACCAGAATGATGGGAAGAAAAAAATGAAGAAGAAACTCATTATCCAAACCACATCATGTGTCACAATGGTGGAGGCAGTGTATGGCTGCCAATGGAATGGGCAAATTGTTGACCTGACAGATGATAAAAGTATCAGGAATTTTGAAGTGTAATGGGCTAAACGCTCTGCTCAGATGAAGTGAAATGCCGCTTATAGGACACTGCAGATGGATAATGACCCAAAACATACAACAAAAGCTGCCCAGCAGTTTCTCAAGGCAAAGAAACTGGAGAACATTCAACGGCCATTCAGTTACCTGATTTCAACCCAATAGAGCATGATTTTCACTTACTGAAGACAAAACTAAAGGCAGAAAGAGCCACAAACAAGCAGCAGCTGAAGGCAGCTGCAGTAAAAGCCTGGCAAATCATCATAGGGGAATAGCCTCGTTTGGTCATGTCCATGGGTTCCAGACCTCAGGCAGTCATTGACTCCAAAAGTATGAAAGGCAATGTTATGCTTGTAATTATGTTAGTTTGTTCCATTATTTATGAGCCCCCCCACATTGAGGTCTGCATATGAAAATGTCTGTAATTCCTGAGCGCTACACTTTTCTCAAACCCCTTGAATTAAAACTGAATGTCTTGACTTTGCTCACATTTTGAGTGTTTTATTTCAAATACAATGGGGTGGTGTACAGAAGACAAATTCCAAACGACTTATCGTCGTTGCTTACGAACCTGTATATAACTGTATATAGTATTGTAATCTTCTCAAAAGGCATCTGAAATAATGAACCAATTGCAATATAACACTAGAACTCACATGAGCACTACCTTCACACAGTGTTTGCATGAATAACAGTGTTCTCGTTCACATGCTCTTTATATTAAATGCATTTTTGTGCTGTTAAAATCTTATGTGGTGCTATATTTGTCTGTTTCTTATCATTGGTTATGACCTGCAGTAAAAAAACGTTTGAATGTGACTGCAGAAGCTAAGAGAACCGTTTTGAGTCAACAAGGTTGCAGAATACCTAAAATTTCTAATATCAGCAATTTACTAAACATTAATTCATGTTAAATGTTTTTTTTCTCAACTCAGGCTTCCAAAGTTCTGCCCAGATGATCTTACAAGCAGTTGTATGGTCCCACCTAGTCCAGTTCCCCTGCTTGAGCATAGCCATTGTCCTGCCGGGTGTTTCCAGTGCGATTCAGTTGGGAGAACATGGCTGTTTTGTCTTCTGTCTCTGTTTCTTTTTAGTAAAAAAAGCAAAGACATTTTTTTCTTCTTACCTGCTATAGACAAAACCACTGAAACTAAACTCAGCAACACAGAGGAAGGAGGAGGGTTTATTTCCTGATATCAAAAAAAAAGTCTTGATCTCACATCATCATGTGCTACAATGGAAGAAACATCTTTTCTGTTGCTTCTCTGTAAGTACAACATGTTTTGGTGAGATTTTAATTTTACCACTCTGCTTACAAAAAAGTTGGGGCATTTGCTCATTTTGAATTTGATGCCAGGAACATATTTAAAAGAAAGTCTGGAAATGGGGCATGTTACTGATGTGTTACATCACATATTCTTTCAATAACACTGCATACCAAGTGTTTAGGAATTGAAAAAATCAGCTAGATTTGATAGCAACAGTTTTTCCGATTCTTGCTTCACACAGGCTTTCAAATGCTTAGGGGCTCCTTTGTTGTATTTTTCACTTCATAATGCTGCGGATGTTTTCAGTAGGTTACATATGTGGCCTCCAAACAGGCCAGTTAGCTTCCAGATTCTTTAACTATAGAGCAATGCTGTTGTAATAAATTCAGAATGTGTTGTGACATTGTCTCGCTGAAATAATCAAGGCCTCCCCTGAAGAAATAAAGAAATAGTTTAATGGGTTTAAACATCTTACATTTTCACAACACTGTTAACTTAACTTTATACAATCTTTAATTTAATAAAAAAAAAATGCTGCAGAAAAACGTTAGTGGACTTAAACAACAATTTTACCTCTCTCCTATAAACACAGCCTGCCAAGATTTTTATTTCAATCTATTTAGGTTTATTTATCAGTCAGAGGTCTTGTCTGCAGTCACTGATCCAGATAAAGGATCCACTATGAGCTGATATTTGGTTTATTAAACAAACTCTCTTATGTCATTTATTAAAAACAACATTTATCATTGGCTCAACGTCTCACACAGATTAGCCATTTTCAACCCACGTTTCAATCTTCAGATCTATCCGAGAACTTGACAAAGTAAAAGCCTAATGATTAAAAATAACCTGTGAATTATAAATCTCAAACCAACCTGAGTCTCTTTTTACTTTTTACTTTACAGTTTTGTTCTCACTGCTCTGCTGCCCAACAAACCAAGGTTAGTAAATTATTTTATATGACAAACAAAAACTGTTAAATATTTATAATAACATATTCACATACAAGATCAAAGAACACACAAGAATTTTAATGTTAAGATTACTATTCAGTGGCATTAAGCAGAATAACAGCCACCACACACCTGTTAAACTTTCTGAGAGTTTTTATTTGTTGGTAGGCATGTTAAGAATTTCTCCCAGTTAGCATCCAGACTTATGAGATACTTGCAGCTGCATATGCATACCATAAAATAATGAATGAAGAAATTAGATATACACATGTTGCCATTTGCTTTTTTCCTGAGATGTTTAGATTTATAACACTGTTTAGATCCAGAAATAGTTTATTACACAGCCTCTCACTGTGTAATAAACTCTCATACTTGTACTCATATGTTTTGGACTCTGGATTGTATTTAATTGTCTCACCTTTACATTAAACCAACCTCCAACATAGAGTCTTGTCTTTTTAACACAAGAATGTTCACTATGTCTTGCTCCAAATATTATAATTTCCTCCAGTTCGTCTGACTGCGAGTCC
This sequence comes from Sandelia bainsii, assembly GCA_032362345.1. NCBI lineage: Eukaryota > Metazoa > Chordata > Actinopteri > Anabantiformes > Anabantidae > Sandelia > Sandelia bainsii. Next base: position 537,215 of record JAUMHL010000011.1, read on the forward strand.
CAGCAGATCTCAGATGTTTAAAGGAGAGTTTGTGTCTCTGAGCTGTGAGGAGGACGACAGCTTTGCTGGATGGACGGTGAAGAGAAACACAACCAGAGACACCAGCACTGAGTGTGATGAGTGGGGAGAACCAGCTGGTTCTCTGTGTAACATCAGCCACATTGTTCCACTGGACAGTGGAGTTTACTGGTGTGAGTCCAGAGAGGGATCAAGCAGTAACATCATCAACATCACTGTCACTGGTAAGATCAGACTGTGGAGTTAGTATTGATGAGTCTGTGTGGAAATGGATGAAATGCTGTAGTTTGTCTCTGTGTTGAGGTGGATCAGTGATCCTGCAGAGTCCTGTCCTCCCTGTGATGGAGGGACATGATGTCACTCTGCACTGTCAAACAAAGACCCCTCCCTCCAACCTCCCAGCTGCTTTCTATAAAGATGGCTCCCTCATCAGGACTGAGCCTACAGGTCACATGACCATCCACCATGTTACCAAGTCTGATGAAGGCCTCTACAAGTGTCACATCAGCAGTCGTGGAGAGTCTCCACCCAGCTGGATCTACGTCACAGGTGAAATTTTTAAAACTGTTAAAAGTTAAGAGACAGTGGGACATGAAGTAAAGATTCAGCAGGTGGGGACGGGTACAGGTGTGCTAAAAACAAAGTGAAATTAATTATTGTAATGTTGTTGTTGATTTGATCACTCACTGACAGTGTCAGTAGTTGTAGCAGCAAAGATGGCAATGAAACAAGGCAGTATGCTACACCTCGTCAAATCCAAACACGCTTACAAATGATTATCACAGTAATATAGTCATAGTTGTCTCTACATCAGTGGGTCCATACTTTAGTCAGGGTCAATTTGACAAAATGTAAAAGATATAGTTTAAAAAACAAATTGTAGCCCACAGCTAAAGAAGCTCATGGGGCAGAACAGTTCCATTGTTGTCAGATGGATGGTTGGCAGTTACCCCAGGTCCAGATATTCACCAGCTTAAATTGTATCAACAGGTAAAACTTCAAACTTAGCTTCAACTACCTCTAGAAATCTGCCCCCTGCTTCAACTGCTCCCACCTCAGGAGCCCTGCCCTCCGCAACAGTGCAGTCCACGTTGGGACCACCACCACTTACAACAGTTATGCATACAACAGGAGCCCTGCCCTCGACAGTCCTTCCCACCTCTGGAGCTCCGCCCTCCACAGCAGTGCAGTCCAAATCAGGATCGATGTCGCCTACAACAGCCCTGCTTACACCAGGAGCCCTGAACTCCACATCAGTGCAGTCCACATTGGGACCCCCACCACTTACAATAGTTCTGCATACATCAGGAGCCCCACCCCCTACAGTCCTTCCAACCTCTGGAGCTCCACCCTCAACAGCAGTGCAGTCCAAACCTGAATCCATGCCCCCTACAACAGCCCTGGCCACATCACGATCCAACCACCCTAAGACCACTCTGCTCACTTCTGGAGCCCCACCCTCTACAACAGTGCAGTCCACATCAGGAGCCCCTCCCCCTACAGCAGCCTCAGCCACCTCTGTAGCTCTGCCTCCTTCAACAGTTCTACCCACCTCTGGAGCTCCACCCCATACCCCTATACTCCAGTTTACATTTGTCACGATGATCTGCCTCCTAGTGGTGTTCTGTCCATATGTCATTTCTACTTCTTTATGGGGTAAATATCTTCTCACATGGGTGGATCCCAGTTCCCTCAATTGATTGTTCTTCAATTCTCAGTTCTCAATGTGCACACCTTTATATGCAGCAGACTGGCCTACTGTAAAGCTCTCTTTTATAGTCAACACAAAAACATTATAAGTCAGTTTTGTTTCTAGCATTTTGGGGGCGGCTGTGGCTCAGGAGGTAGAGCAGTCATCTGCCAATCGTGAGATTGGCAGTTCGATTCCCAGCTCCTCCAGTCATATGTCGAAGTGTTCTTGGGCAAGAGACTGAACCCCAAGTTGCCCCCGGTGTGTCAGGTCAGCTGCATAGCAGCTCTGCCATCGGTGTGTGAGTGTGTGTGTGCTTGTGTGTGTGAATGGGTGAATGAGAAGCAGTGCAAAGCGCTTTGAGTACCAGTCTAGGTAGAAAAGCGCTATATAAGTGCAGACCATTTACCATTTAGAGTCCCAACCAGGACCAGAAGGAGAGAACACACAACACCACGTTTAAGGTCATTACACTGTTTGCTTTTGAGTTTCCCTATTGATATGAAAAAGTATTTTACTTGTTTTTAAAGCACTTCATGGTCATTTCAGTCTGACCTTAATATTATGTTGGAGATGACTTCTGTTGTGATTTGGTGCTATATAAATAAACTGAACTGAACTGACATTGAATTTACATTTTCTGAAATTCACTACAGCAGCAACAAGAAGAAACACAACAACAAAACCAAAATGTGTCAGACTGGCTGCCAGTCCAACATGGTTCCTTCCATCCTTGTTCCCTTCATCCTGCTTTTCTCCATCCTTGTTCCCTTCACCTTGGTTTCCTCCGTCCTCACTGTGTCGAGCTGCATCACCTGCAGATCAGAACCAGGTGTGTTTTCAGTTTGAATTTTCCAAATAATGACAAACATCTGCACATTTAGTAAAAACATGCAACCCTTTAATTTTACTGATACACAGATGTAGTTATGTACACTACTTCAGTACACAATCTCTGGATGCACATAATCATGTTACCGGCAATGTGTGAAATCTGGCATACTACAGAATGCCTAGGCAATGTATACAATGCCGGAAAACGGTCTGGCAAAGTATGAAACACTTCATATTGCATACATTTTCTAGGCATTCTATACAATGCTGAAAGACAAACCAACAGAGTAGAAGAGAGTGTAGCATCCGGGCAAGAAGCAAGCGTGAGTCGGTGCCGCTACAAACTGTTCTTCTAATCAAAAGGCGCTTACAAAAAGTTAGTGAGCAGTGTCAAAAAAGGCTCAAATGTATACTAAGAATTTGGAATTTTCCATTGGTGTGAATGGTTGTTTGTCTCTATATGTCGGCCCTGTGATAGACTGGAGACCTGTCCAGGGTGTACCCCGCCTCTCACCCAATGACAGCTGGGATAGACTCCACCACTCCCATGGCCCTTTACAAGTGGTTAGGATAATTGATAATTTTAGACAAATATAAAATGTATAAATAATGTATAAATATATCACATCAAACTATTTTTCTACAGCACAGGAATGTTCACCTTCATGTGACTGAATGTATAACGACTAAGCCTACACCTAAAACCACTGGATGTTGTTCAGACAGGTGTGTCAAAGTAATGAACGCTCTGATTGCCCACTTGTAATAAATGGAATGAATCTAACAGAATGATGTCCAGACGTCGTACTGCAGGTTAACATGAATTATTTATTTCTCACCACAGGTTTCCTTTCCGTAGATGAATCCAAACGTAAATGAATAATTGCCACAGGTCCAATGAAACACAAACACAAACAAGAGTCACAGCGGTAAAAAACAGTTTGCCCTTCCGTCCAACAACAACAATACCTGTACAAAGGTTCCTACCTCTATACCTGACCCTAATCATATCAACCCTGGATGTGACGTATACATCAACTTAACTTAAAATAGTAAAATGGCTCCTACACGTCAGAGAATCAGACCTCAGTAAACAACTGATGACAAGTTTCTTCCTCTCTGTATCTGTAAACCACAGCCAGATTTACATGAAACACTGTGGGCATTTAAACAACATCTAAATAAAAAAATGTCCAAACTGGCTGCAACATGAAGCTGTAATGTGACAGGCTGAACCATAAATATGATTGTTATGTGTTATTAGAGCTGTTGGTTAAAATGAGATAATAACAATGCTAAAAAGTCAGCAGCAAAGACAGAGGATATGTCAGCTTTACTGTTTAAAACCAGTTCTTTACAGTGGGATGAGACTTTTAACTTGTTTTTAGCCTCAGACCAAACCAGCTTTTCTGCTCTTTTGATTTAATTTTAGGTGATTTTTACCATATCAGAGATTTCACTGAAGCACTATCTGTTTCATAAACATATTTTTGTGCAGGTCAAATGTCATTGATTCACAACAAATGCTTAATGTGAAGATTTAAGAACACAACACTGATAGAAAACTTTATTATAACAGTAAGTTACACATTGTTGTGTTACAAAATCATCATTTGATCCTACTGACATCCCATCATGCACTTGGTGAGAAAAGAGGTGCATGTGGACAGTCTTTAACATTCTTACTTACAGGTAATTCAGATGTTCCATGTGGAGAAGATATAAACTTTATCTTTGTGTTTACAGAAAGTGATACACCTGTACTGTACTTGTTACAACAGATGATTGAATTGTCACATACATAGTTTTACTAGAACAACATGTAATGAAATGTTCCATGATCCATCTAAGACTGTGCAAATTAAAAAGAGAATTAAATCTAAGAATAAAATTTCAAGTGAAAAAGAGAATCAGAAGATGTAAACAATATTATTATGGTTACTTTTATTGCTGCTTTGTTCTACATAAAGTAACATTTTAAATGTCTCAGAGAACTTTTACAAATAACAGATTATCTCTACACTGTGGTAAATCAGAACTCAGAAAAAGTTTAAACATGCAGCAGTTTGTCAAACAGAAGATGATGTGATATTTAATTTTTATGGGTTTCATTGAACTAATCAAAAGTGTTTATTTGCTTTGTTGGTTGGCTTTTTCTATCATTCTAATAAAGATAAAGGAGTAGAAAATCTCACATGTAGAAAACAGAAGTTGTCAGAAGCTTTTATATGAAAATGATCACGTGTTCACTTCACTAAAGCTTCCTGAGATAAAATGATTGTAAAATAAGAGACGTTTCCCAAAATCATCCAAACTGAAGACTCTGAACTTTAAATATGTGAGTGTACAAATGTGTTCAGAGTGGTTTTATACAGTACGTGCAGCGACAACACTGATCGTTATTAGTTTATTCTGTGTGTTGTTTCTGTATCAGCACCAGGAAACAGGAAGTTAGGATTTGAAACACCTGATTAAATTCTTCCTCATTTGTGAGAAAACATTAGTTTGTCTGTTATAACAGAGGATCAGACTCTGTCCCTTCTTCTGTCTCACCCTCTTCCTGATTGTCCCTCTCACCCTCTTCCTTATTGTCCTGATTGTCCCTCTCACCCTCTTGCCAATTGTCCCAATTGTCCCTCTCACCCTCTTCCTGATTGTCCCGATTGTCCCTCTCACCCTCTTGCTGATTGTCCCAATTGTCCCTCTCACCCTCTTCCTGATTGTCCTGATTGTCCCTCTCACCCTCTTGCCGATTGTCCTGATTGTCCCTCTCACCCTCTTCCTTATTGTCCCAATTGTCCCTCTCACCCTCTTCCTGATTGTCCCGATTGTCCCTCTCACCCTCTTGCCGATTGTCCTGATTGTCGCTCTCACCCTGTGCGTTTCTGCCTGAATGCTCTCTTTCATTTTTATATATTTTTAGGATCACAAATACAATAACAGCAGCAAAAAGCAGCACAGGAACTAAAAGAACTGTTGGTCCAACCCTCGTTTGTCCAGCTGTGTGACCTGTAGAAGAAGAAGTAGATGTGAGTAGTGAGGTGTCAGGTAGGTGATGAATCCATTTCCTCTTCAAAC
>JAUMHL010000011.1:542934-555477 GCA_032362345.1 Sandelia bainsii
CTTTTAGTGAGCCCTCTGTCTTTTTACAAAACCACAAACACATCCTCCAGAGTCAGTCCGTCAGTGAACACACCACACAGACACTAAATAAGTTGTTTCTTTGCTTTTTATGTCAACAAAATATTTTACTTGACCATCTACTTCATTTTATGATTCACTGCACTGTTTTCAAAACCTATTTTCTCTAATTTGGAACAAACAAGGAAGCTTTTGATTTTCTCTAGAAATGAAACAACAACACTGACACAGGAAGGAGGAAGGGGGTCTTTATCTGAAGCAAGAAAGCATCTAATTTTTTCAAGAAGCAGAATGACGGGAACGTGTCTACTGTGGCTGCTTTGTAAGTACAGTCTCCAAGTCGTTTTTTACTTTTTTTAATTGTAGTTTTGTGATTTTTTTGATTTGGTCATAACTTTTGTCATTTCAGATTAGTTTAACGGCACATTTTACCTGAAGCTCTGCTCCCTAATTCAGAATTATGCAGTCAGAATTTAATTTCTGAAACATCTAACATGACATTAATTTATGAAAATGTTACCTCAACATGATGTGATAATGTTTTTATATAATGCATAATATGTAAGTATAATAATAAGTGCTGTAAACTTCTTGTTTAGGACACACTAGAAAGAAATGCTTCAACCTTTCTGTGCTATTTAATCAGTATAGAGCAAAATGAACTAACATCTCTGTACTTACATATCAGTGTTTGCCAGTTTTCTCTGTTTTCTTGTTTCAATGTCAAACTTCAAACTGATCTGACTCTTATTTCTCTTTAGTTGTTACTTCACTGCTGTGCTGCCAAACGAACCAAGGTTAGTGAACTTCCTCTATCATAGTCTAAAAATTGGTGACTACCCGCTCAAAGAAATTCTCTCAGTATGGAGGAAAGTTTTTAAATTGGACGACATTAAATTACTTCAGTCATCCGTGGTTGCAAAAGGTGTTTGACTGACAGAGACAATTACGTTAATCCTCCCCTTTTCCCTCCAGCTCGTCTGACTGTGAGTCCCAGCAGGTCCCAACTATTTGAAGATGAACCTGTGTCTCTGAGCTGTGAGGAGGACGACAGCTCTGCTGGATGGACGGTGAAGAGAAACACAACCAAACTACAGATGACTCAGTGTGGAGATGACTGGGGAAGATCAGATGGTTCTTTCTGTACCATCAGTTACATCTCCAAATGGGACAGTGGAGTTTACTGGTGTGAGTCCAGAGAGGGATCAAGCAGTAACATCATCAACATCACTGTCACTGGTAAGATCAGACTGTGGAGTTAGTATTGATGAGTCTGTGTGGAAATGGATGAAATGCTGCAGACTAAAATTATACATTTCCAGGACAGAACTAGCCAGTCAGGAATTGGGAAATACCTTCAGAATGTAGGTATTGTTTTGTAAAATGTTTTGTTACTCTACAGAGTTAGAAACAACCGCCATGTACTGTTTTCCAGGGTATCCGGAGAGTTAGAACTGTGACTCAAATCTATGTTATATGTAAGAGGCACAAACTGGGCTATCCAGAACCTCACCATCATGCCGCCTGAGCCCAAACCCGTCTCCTGAAAATTATGTTTCTTTGCAACTTGACTGCAACATGTGCTTTGACTGCATTTACTAAGGGAAAGAAAATTGGAAGGAGGTGGTTGTAGTGGATAGAGGGCATATAATGTGCAGGACTCACAAACTGCAGAACTGAGTTTGAGTCCAGAGTTCTGTTTGAAGTTTGGTCAACATTAACGAAAAATCGTGGTGGAGCCACAAACTGGATGTTGTACTGCAGCAATTTCTTTGTTGAAAACATAATAGCATATTGTTGGTGGACAAAAATATGTTGCCTGTGTACATTTATTAGCGACCTGTGAACATAATCATTGTTTATAAAAAAAATGTGATTGGGATGCATTTACACTGCCCAAACTATGTATTTCTGATTGTAGTTTAGTTGTATAAAAACATAATTCTTTAGGAGATTGGGCGACTGTATCCAATTGACACTAAAGATTTGTAGTCAGTTGAGATGGGCAACACAGAAAGGGACTCAACATCGGCAGAAACTGCTGACTTTGAGAAAGGGCTGCAAGGCCAACTCAGGATCAGGCAAGTCATTGCACTGGGTAGCTGAGAGTCTGGGTCTCTAGGCAGTTAAGAAGTCTGAGTGCCGTTTTTCAGAGTGACATAAATGACCATAAATTCTCTAATAATAGGGTTCTCGCGCTTCGATGCTCGACATAATGAGGCGACTTCCAGAGAAGGGCTTACAATGACACCTGATCTTTCTGCTTCAACCCCACCCACATCTACAGCCCAACCCCCTGCCTCCAGCCCCCTCCAGCTCGTGCTCACACTGGTCCGCCACCTACTGGTGCTCTGTCCGTACTTCATCTCCACTCTCGTCATGGTGTCTTTATATCGACACAGACCCATCGATGGCAACAACATCACCAAACCAAGACGAGGAGGAGCATGACGATGTGGTAGCTGAGGACGACTTCTAAACTGAACTGATTAATGACAATGTTTAGTTTTATCTTATACCAGCTGCTTTTGCTTCCAATCAACACACACAACAGCTGTGGTTAAACAGGATAAAACAAAATGGTCCATTGTCAAAAATACCTGTGTTTGTAGCACAACCTTCATATTGGTTCATCAGAAATTGGAAAACAGTTGTTTATCCTTTTAACTATTATTGCTGCTTCATCATTTTCATTACTACATATTCTGTATTTGTTGACTTTGCAATGAAAAACTTGACTCTATCCAGTGATCCTGTCTTATTACTATGAAACAAGGGAGGAAATTGTCTAAAGGTTAAATAACTTAAATTTTTAACTCCTGCTACCATGGCAACAGTGACTCACCTTCATCTCACCTGAAAATCTGATGTGTAATTTTAGTTCTACAGTTCCTATAAAACGTCAGGACGTTGGACGGCCAACTGGACATTGGCTTGAACAACTGACTCACTGTGGCAAACTGTTCAATTAAATAAAAGAGTCAAACAAAAACACACTCCACTAAAAATGTCTCACCAGACCCGAAAAATATTGTATCATCATATCATCATCAAGATTTATTACAAACAACTCAAAACAGGCAAATTAAAACTTCTTCACTAACAACTTTAGTTTTAAATAAATAAAAAGTATGAAAAGCATATTCCACTGAAAATGTTTAGTTCACTGACAAAATATTGGATACAAATAACAACAGGAGCAAAACATCACGCACAAAATCAGGAATTATTCAGGGATGCCATCTTTTCAGAACAAAAGGTCCTAAGATCCTAAAATGGTTTTGCGCTAAACACAATGTCACCATTTTGTATAATAATAACCATACACCTACATCACTCAGGTTCTGCATGTTTTAGCACTGCAGTGTTAATGTGAAACAGCAGCTGACTGTATTTATTTATTCCTGTTGGCACAACTGATGTCTGCTTTTGAAATATTCACCCAAACAAAAACATGAAATAGGACCAAAGCACCTACAGTACATGCTGTCCAGCAGCTCCATGTCGGGCAGTAAAATGATGTACACAAAGTATGTGTCCCATATGTATCATATGAGGGTGTACACGTTGGAACCAGGTCACGATTTGTCTGGTGGGAGACGTCCACTGTGATCATGTTTCCAGTGCAGGGTTATTGTTATTATGTTAGGACACTGTGCATGTCAGGACAGGAAATAACACGCTGATTGGCCCATAAGTGGTTTTGCTCCTCAAACTCATAAGCACCATTTGTGTCAGAAATGATGCTCGGTGGTGACATCATCATACTGCGGGTCCAGTTCCTCATCATCCTCGTTGTGTGGTGGTGTGGTCGTAGAAACAGGTGGAATATGTCCTGCAGAGTTAAATGATAATTTCATCAATCATCAGCTAAATCATCTAAATCATTTATAGTTAACCTGGGAAACGTGTTTCCTGCTGATTTCTTCCAATAAATGGTCTTGTCCCTACATCATAACTCAAAGACCTGAGATCTCGACCATCTGTCCCAAGATTTAAGACTAGACTAGGTCTTCAGAGAGGGGCTGGGGGTGGGTCAGTGGGTCTGTGTATGATTTAGGTTGTTACCTGAGGGCGTTTGTCGATACACAGACACCATGAGGAGAGTGCAGATGAAATATGGAGAACACACCACGACGTGGCGGATCAGCGTCTTTGATGAAGGGCTTTGCTGAAGGGCTGACGACGTGCTGTCATTAACTAGGAAATAAACACACCTGATCAGGTAATGTGTAAAATCAGTGGCTTCTCATTTTGAAGTCTTGATGTCTTCAAGCTGAATACATGTCTTGAGTATCATAGACCTTTGCCTCTTTATTAGTCTATATGACTCCAGGCTGAATATGTGTGTGACAAACCTCTATATACTGTAAATGTGTACTCTTTCTATTTTAACTTTGTCATGAAGCAAATGTGATTTGTTTTAAATGTGACAGTCTGATATGGCCGGCTATTAATACCCCCTCGCTAGGCTGGAAAGGCATGTGTGGCACAACAAAGTACAGGACTGAGTTTGAGTCCTGTATAACACAACTTTGTAATAATGCTACTGTTACCATTAACGTGACGAACGTCATCAGTCCAAACTTCATGTTAGTCCTGTGACGAACGTTGTGTGAAGCTGATGAAGTAGTCATTTTTTAAGTCTAAAAGGCGACATTTGTAGAAACTATACGTGACTAAATGTAGATGTTTTTCCTAATGCAGTCATGTGATGCACGAATATCATGTGAAGTAAAGAAGACTGTTCAGTGGCAACTGGACTTGCTTTAAGACATTCATTCAGTTATTCAAAACTCAATGTAAAAATCCCATTGGCTCTTTGTTGAGGGAACCTGGGTGATGCTAACTTCTGGGTTGGCAAACAAGAAAAAAACAGCTTGGTAGGGTATTTGTACTTAATGCTGTAAAAGCAAAATGGCCCTTCAGAATGTCCCTTTATTCTTGAGAGACCTATGGAAAACACAGACTGTGAAAATATTTTTGGTTTTGCAACATTTTAACATTAAATAGTTACATGAGGTGTATAGAGAAGAATTTGGTTTGAATGAAAAAAAAGTCAATCAGATTGCCGTCACCCGTTGTTTACAAGACAACATGATACATCTGATGACAGACCTCACATGTGGAAGCTTTTACATATACAATTAGGTTACACAGTTTATCATCTATATTATCTGATAAACCTAGAAGATTGTTCTGTCAATATTTTCAGAATCTGTGTAGATCTGGATGATCAAAACATGTCATCTACTGCATGACAACGATTTAACCATGTTTCTATCCAAGTAGACAACAGGTCACCATCTTTGGTTTTACTCGGATTTTGAGTCGCAACTTTGGAAACAAGTTAAAATAATCAGTGCATTGGAAATTTTAATCATCCATTTGATAGATAGAGTAGAGTCATTCTGGCATGTTTGATCACTATGGGAATGAAAGTATTAAAAGAAATTGTGACATTCTTTGTGCAGACATTTGGGGATGTTTTGGGATGTTCAGATCAAATGATTCACCTGTCCTTACCTCTGACCAACAAAGAGCTGGGTGGAGACTCTCCACGACTGCTGATGTGACACTTGTAGAGGCCTTCATCAGACTTGGTAACATTTTGTATGATCATGTGACCTGTAGGCTCAGTCCTGATGAAGGAGCCATTTTTATAGAAAGCAGCTGGGAGGTTGGAGGGAGGGGTCTTTGTTTGACAGTGCAGAGTAATATCATCCCCCTCTGTCACAGGGAGAAGAGGAATCATCAGAATCACTGGTGCATCTGAAGGAAAGTAGGAAAATGTCAACTAGTGAATCTGTTCCAGGTCGAATGATTGTTCATGACTTATGTCAAGTACGTAATGTCCTCATGGTCACAATAACTACATAAAGTTGTTTTAAACTGGTCTCAAGCTCTGGTCACCTGTGGGAAAGTCCTCTACCTTGTTGACCCAACTTTCCACATCCAATATATGACAGCTTAATTCTTACTATTTGCTGATACAGTACGAACACCCTAGGCGGTTGTTTTATAAGGGAGGAGAGTCTCCCATGAACATAAGGAGCTGGAATGAGATGTGCTTTGGAAATAACAAAGGTCCAGGATGAATTGTGCATAATGAATGCATCACTTTAAAACCAGTATTAAATTGGTCATGGAAAAAACATTCATTAGCAACTGATATGACATCCAATTTTTATTTCAATCACTGAAATGACTCAGAAAGTTCACAAGAACATGCTCAGGTACAAGATATGTAGCTACCTAGGCTAAAATGTGAAGCTAGCAAGCTTGCAATTGTTAATAAATACCCTAGATTGTTATGATCCATGTTTGCCCTTGAAATCTTTAGTTAGTTCAGAAAAAGGCCTGCTCCAGCTGAAAACAGAGACTTGAGACCCGTATAACTAAGGATCAAAGCCACTTGTGTTGATTTATGAAATTCTACAATGTTTTTGGCAAGAGTTGCAATTTACTTGGGACATTGTTTTGCTCTTACTATAGATAGTGATGTTGGCAGAGTTGCTCCGCTGTCTTGCAGGAGACTCACACCAGTAAACAGCACTGTCCGACTGCTTGGCTGTTTGGATCATACAGCCAGAGGGATTAGTACTTCCCCATTCCTCTCCACAGCTGGACATTTTTCCACCAGAGGTTGTGAACCGTTTGACAGTCCATCCATGAAAGCTGCTGTTGTTACTACAGTTCAGTATCAGATTCTCATACTCAAACCACTGAGACGTGTCAGGAGACGTAGTGAGTACGACTGGGACAGAATCATCTGGGGATAGAAACAGAATCTATTTGAGGGACAAAAGCAAAGTTCAGCTACAGATCACTAATGGTACTTCCCCAGTACCACTTCAATGTTTTACTCAAGTTGAATTACATACATGTTCTCATCTTTGAATGTAAAAGTGCAAGTACTCTTTACCATTCATCCGCAGCCAGGTGGATGGAGACTCTCCATGGCCATCGATGCTGCATTTATAGGCACCTTCATGAGACTTGGAAAAACTGCGGATGGTCATTTGACCTGTAGATGCAGTTATGATACGGGAGCCGTCTTTGTAGAAATTCACTGGGAGGTAGGAGGAATCGTTTTTTCTTCTACATTTCAGACTGACATCTTGTCCCTGGATCACAGGGAGGACAGGACTCTCCAGGATCACTGGTTTATCTGGAGAAAATGTGAATAAAAGTGTTTGCAACTAAACCAACTATCAGTAATATCAAAGATGGACAAATAAAACTACAGCTCAGACAGTAAGCATTTGGACTTTAGGCTTTGTCCTTTAACACATTTGATTTGAAATACCATACATGTCCAAACCATAACAGAAGTTAATAGTCATTGTGTCTGTTATATTTCCTTTTAATGGTGTCTTTCTTAATGTCTGGACCTTAAGTGAACTGAATCATTCTAAAAACCCAAAGATTCACTTCCCTTCAAGGTGATCCATGTTGTACAATGTGCTGGCACAGAAAGAAGAAGAGAAAGTATCCGTGAGTGTTGTTGTGCAGTTTTATGAATCTTACCAGTGACGGTGATGTTGACGATGTTGCTGCTGTCTCTGTATTCAGACTCACACCAGTACACTCCACTGGTAGACCGTTTGACTGTCTTCATGGAGCAGGTAGAGGAGGTCAGGCTGCCCCAGCCTGACCCACACTGGGACAGCTTCAAACTGGGAACAGGACACCTCAGTTTATCAGTCACTGATATATCAAAAATGAAGCCATCTTCATTGTCAAATCTTTCAGTTTGATTCTAGTCAACCTGCTGTATTTCTCAGTATTGTGGCCATCGTGGCTCTGTAAGTCAGGCTAACTTGACCTTTCCTTCTTGTTGTAGCAACAGATTAATGAAATAAACTGGAAACATAAAGGCTGCTTGACTTTTGATTTAAATACAGTCAACACTGTAATCCTCCTTTTCTTAACTGTAAAACAAGTGGATTCTGTGAAACTTCTGGTGATAATCTAAAACATTAAATCTCTTAAAAATGATCTGACAAAGCAGTAACACGGATAATTCATACTTTCCACATTTCATGTCCAATGGGATATGTGTGACGTGAATTGAAACCTGCCAAAGTCTGTGAACGAAAGAAGACTCTGTACGTCCACCCACAGCTGAAAAAACTATGCAGACTGTCTACACAGCGCATGAATAAGTGGCAAGTAAACTAGAAGCTCACTTCATGCATTGAAGATTTCTGTTGATTTCACTCCAATATAGCAAACAAAAAAGCTCATCTTCTTGCTGTCAGAGGTTGGCATCATGTTTTGTAGTGTGCATTTGTGGAATGAGTTTACATCCCATCATATAATAGGAACTTCTTCTTCTTCTTCTTTGGGCTGCTCCTTTTAGGGGTCGCCACAGTGGATCATCTGCCTCCATCTCACCCTATCTCTAGCATCCTGCTCTGTTACACCAACTGTCTGCATGTCCTCCTTCACTACATCCACAAACATCCTCTGAGGTCTTCCTCTTTTCTTCCTGCCTGGCAGCTCCATACTCAGCATCCTTTGTCCAATATATTCACTGTCCCTCCTCTGCACATGTCCAAACCATCTCAACCTTGCCTCTCTAACTTTGTCTCCACATGATCTGTCCCTCTGATGTATTCATTTCTAATTCTGTCCTTCCTGGTCACTCACAATGAAAATCTTAACATCTTCAGCTCTGCTACCTCTAACTCGGCCTCTTGTCTCTTTGTTAGTGCCACCGTCTCCAAACCATTCTTCATAGCAGGTCTGACCCACCTCAACTGATCCCACCTTTTTATTAAATTTAGCCACAATCCTTAACTAACTTTAACCATACCTTAGTTACAATATGCACATAGTGATGTGACTTAATGTCACTCATGCAATGACGAGATATTGACCTTCCTCACATAAATTCATGAAACGTAAGACATGTCACACTTCAGCTACAACAACCAACGTCTAATATTCACAAACAGAAACAAACAGATGCCTGGAATGAAGAAAACAAAACTAAAAAACTGATGGTTTAGACAGTAGTACCCAGGAACATAAAGAATACTGACTGTATTAAAAGGCTTATGTTGTGTGGTGTAATTATTTTTGGTCTTCCAGCGGTAAACTGACCCGTCTGTAGTGTATCTCCACACGGTCCATTCACCAGAACCTGAGTGCTGACAGGTCAAAGTGAACTCCTCATATTCAAAATACTGAGCACGGTTGGGAGTGACTATCACAGAGGCTGAGGGAGAAAGAAGAAGAAAGAGACAGAAATACATCATTGTTGTCATTCCAAAATATCTTCTGGTGGTATCATTAGTAATAATACATACGTACTTAATGTTCAAAACATATAAGAAGTCTAACTGGTGATAACGTTCCTTACAAAATGTTTTTTATATTTATGCTTATTACAAGGATATATTAGCCATATAGTTCTAACAAACAATATATTTACCTCGCAGAAATGTTGGAAAAATAAACCAGGACATTTTTATGCAAAAAATACAACAATACCATAAAATGCACATTAATTAAATGGATAGAAAATACTGATGTACATGTAACAATGTGTACAATACTTAAAATAAATGTATAGTTCAATTACAACACAGAGGTTCAGACTGTGGTACTCGCAGATTTATCAGAAATCTGTCAGTATCCGTCCATAACAGAGAAGCAGAAAGGTTGTGCAAGGAATGCAAAGAGTAAAATCAGGTAGGTAGTGGTCAAAAAGTAGAAAAGCAGTCACCAGTGAAGCACAGCTCTTTGTTGTAAAGATGAAATCATTGTTATTAAGGAAACTTAATTTGTTTTTAAGTTGTGTTAGTGCATGGGCCTTGTGCAAGAACCAGATTTATTCTTAACTGCAACAAGCAACTTAAGAGAATCTCTGGCATTCACCATTTGATGATAAAATCTCATGGATGTGCAGCTTAAGAGACTTTGACAAGGTTAATGTTGAAGCTATGCAAACAAGAAAAAAAAAGTTTTTTCATGATGTTGAATGTGTGATTTATTCCCAGGAGCTCACATTAGACGC
Source organism: Sandelia bainsii (assembly GCA_032362345.1). Taxonomy (NCBI): domain Eukaryota; kingdom Metazoa; phylum Chordata; class Actinopteri; order Anabantiformes; family Anabantidae; genus Sandelia; species Sandelia bainsii. The sequence continues at coordinate 552,980 of JAUMHL010000011.1, forward strand.
TTAATTGTATTTAGACTGAAATTGTGCAGTCATCATTTTAATTTGACATGACTCTATGACATAGCTGTACAGTCAACCGTTATATTTGTGCTTGACTATGGAGATCTCCTTTATTCTGATGCTGGCCACCGATGCAGATACTGTACATGTACTTAACTTAGTTAACAAAGTTAAGAAATCTACCTGTTCATCTAACTTCTCACTGGTATTTTAATAAACAATTACTACCCACCCTGAAATCGTCCTCCTGTGGACTTTGGGTCTTAATTTTATAATGACAGTGGCCACTGTCATTCCAACATGAATAAATGCAGTGTTGGTGTGTTTGCTGAAGCAACAGATGCTATGCTGTTTTTTCTTGAGAAGACAGTCTGTTATGACCAAGCAGACAAGGAAGCGGTGAGCGGTGGGAAAAAACATTAAAGTTCACAGATTTCAAATTTAACAGATGTCAATACGTATCCACATCAGCAATAAAACTAGTGATTCACATAATCATTATAAAGTCCACTTTGCAAAGGAAGAAGGAACAAAAATAACTACTACTACTTCCTTTCATACTGATTCAGACTTTATAACACACATAAATGATGCTTGAAACTTACCACGACTGTGAGCAGATGTTCGACAGAAAAACAACACTGAAACAACAGTTAGACCACTGCTTAGTGGGACATTTGTCTAAATCACACACAGAGCTTCATAAATGTCTTTTAACTTTACAATACCACAGTTTGACAGTGCAGCATGCTTTGACTTGAATTAATCATCTGCCAAAGTTGAATTAAAACCATGTCTTTTTGCACTATTGTGAATTTTTCTCGTGATGAGTTATTAAAGTTTTATCTACTTACAGAGGAAAAGCAGAGTTGCTGACATGGTGTCTGCAGGTGCAAGTTCGACTGACCGTCGCACAACAATTGTGGCAACAACATCCTGTTAAACCACCACAAGGGTGGGAGGGGAAATGAGCACAGCAAGCTGTAACAAGGAACTGCATTTTTTTTAACACTTTATTTGAGATATTTTATTTAATGCATATTTTTGTTTTAATGAGTCTTCTCCTATATCATACAATTGGTATTCGTGTGATCTGATCATGTGAATTGGAGCCTACAAAGACAGGGAAAACATAAAGCTCACATCCTGCTTGTCACAACCAAAGGTGACATCTTGTTTCAACACCTCATAGTAAAAGAGCAAAAGTCACTTGCATGAAGCAGCGTCTCTCTCACTTTGAACCATACTATGGTTCACATGCATGCACTTGTTTTAAAAGATTGTTTTGACATTTGGTGAATTTCCTTTCTTTTTTAGATTGTTAGAACATTCAACAGTGTACAGTAAATATGAAGCTACAGCATGACTTAGCTTAGCATTAAGAACTCAAAGAGAGGGAAACAGCCAGTCTGGCTCTGTCCAACTCCCAGCACCTCTCAAGCTCCTTTAATAGCACATCACTGTATGAGTGAGGATTCACTCAGTGTTTACAGGACCCAATTAAAAAGCCAGACAGGAGGGGTTCAAAGTTAAAAGGTTTAATGGACAGAATAAATTGCATTGGAGAGGTGTAGATGGCACGGAGACTTGACGCAGCAGTTTCACTGAAGAGGCGATAACAGTGACTTTAGGAAACTTGACAAGGCGACTAAAGTTGCAGTCAGATGAGTTTGCTTGGTTGAGGAAAAAGAGCAGTTAGGGGATGAGTCTGGGCTGATACTGGATGTCAATGGCAAAAGGCAGAGAGCAGGAAGTACAGGTGAGCAGGAGCTGATGGGAAATGGAGTCCACAAGGGGAAGATGGCGTTGGCCATGTTGTCAACTGTTTGGAGAGGAAACAAACTGGGTAGGAGAAAGCAGAGAGGTTAAACTGTGAACAGGTGTGTGAATAAGCATCAGGGGTGAAGGGTATGTGGGAGAATCCTCTTCGTGTGTACACAGATGATAAGAATCCAGTACAGAAACACATCCAATATCCAAAATCCAACATCCAATACACGCTTTAGAGTCAGGTTTCCAGGAGTTACTTTAATCAGAGAATTGAGTGTCCACCACCACCTGTGCTGATTTAAAGTTAAATGGAAGTCAGTAAGTTTCAGCACTGAATACTGTAATGTTGTAATACTTATACCAATTATCTTATTTGCCAGCAGTTATGGTGGCAACATGTAAAAGCTGTATAGGTGGGAGAAGGTGAGAGCTTTTACAAAGGCCTTTACAAAGCTTCTGTTTTACTTGGAATTTTATTTGTTATACTTTTGTCTACCCACTTTATGTGATATTGCCATTGCTTTTGAAAATAGTTCAGCACTTTTGGCAACTTCGATTAAAATGTGCTATACAAATAAAGTTGATTTGATTTGATTTGATTTCCTTTATTTATTTCTAAAATTAGAAACATCCTGTCTCAAAGTGATGCTGAGAAACTAGTCCATGCTTTTGTTACTTCTAGACTGGACTACTGTAATTCATTACTGATAGGATGTCCCAATAACTCA
>JAUMHL010000011.1:564723-584382 GCA_032362345.1 Sandelia bainsii
TGGATCTACGTCACAGGTGAGGAGCTTCACTTTGATTTCAACACTTATTTCATCCACATATTCACCTGAACAGGTGGATTCTCTCTACAGAAACAACTCCACCTACCTCCACCACCCCACAGCCCAACTACCCTCCATTCCAGTTTGTGACTGGTCTGGTCCTCCTCCTAGTGGTGGTTTGTCTGTTCTTCATCTCCACTCTCCTCGTGGTGTGGTTATATCGACACAGACCCAAAGGTACGGTTTTCCCTACACAACATGAATTACTTAACTCTAAGCACAGGTTATTTGCAGTATATAAAAAAAATCATGTTTTCACCTCTTTCAGTACTGTTTATAAATAAGTAACCTTTACTGGTAGGTAATGACTCACCTGACTAAACGGCAAAAACCTTCAATCAAGCCAAGGAGGGACTGGATGAGGAGGAGCATGATGTGGGTATCAGCGCTATCAGCAGGACTTCTAAACTGTACTGTTAGAGAAATTGTTATTTTTCTAATATTATGTGTTTATGTATTATTAAGAGTTTATGTATTTTTATTCTTATATATTCTTCTTTCTACGTCTTGCAATGGAACTTTTTTTGTTTTAATTTAATGTCTGGAGGATATATATATATGATAGAGGTGCCGTTGACCATGAAGAGGCAGTCTTGTGAGGCAGTACAGAATCGATGGCGTAGACTCTGACTCTGACTACAAAGACGGCAAAACAGGCAGTGTAGCATAGTTTGGTGATAAACTTAACTACTTTGGATTTCTTTTATACTTTGTTTTATAATAAACCTCTTAAAAGACAATCTTGACAGAAATGTTATTTGTTTCCACAACACAAATGATAATGTACATTATTAACATTAGTGTTTTATATGTATATATATATATATATATAAACCATATATCATGTTAAAATACTTCAGGTGGTTTGGAATTCACAGAGCTGAGAAAAAAGAAATGAGGCTGCAGCAAACCAACAACTGCTCCACTTTTATTTCCTGTCACCGTGTGGTGCAGCATCGGTTACAGATAACTGGGTGTTAAGAGCTGATGTCTCTGGTTTTATAGGTTTCATCTATTTTAGAAAGCATCATCCTCAAGCAATAAATAATGAGCTGATCCACCACTGAATTACTTACACTGACAACCCAAAATACAATGTTGATATTTGTATACTGTTGGTCCTAAGAATAAAGGAAGAAAATCCTACAGTCATACAGGTTTGTGTCCCACCTCAATCTAAAGTTTAACTGAAGAAGCTGCATGGATGAGCAGTGAAACATTTCAAACTAAGACAGACGTCCATTGTCTCAACTTTCAGATACATCTGAAAACATTTAGGCTGCCTGCAGTTTCTGGTTTGGAAACTTCCGTGCACTAGCTGTGGCTACACTTGAAGACTGTTGTTTTGCAACCACAGCGTCATAAGAAAGAGAGAATGGAGAGAATTAAAACAATGAGCATCTTTGAAGGTGCCTAAACCAACAGTCAGTTTATCATGTGACAGTCTACAGTTAAATGATGTGTAATTGAAGGAAAGACACATTTTTTTACAAGGCAAGACAACAACAAACAAATTACAAAACAGGAAAAAAATGAATTGCTAATAATTAGACATGACATCAGAATAAATGTAATCAAATGTACCATGATCAGTGTTTTAGACTTGCTTTGATTACTCTGTCCCTCCTCCTTTTGCTGTTAGTTGTGCTACATACACACACACACACACACTGACGCTGCCATCACTTTGTTGTCTCTCTCTCTCTTTGTACAGTTTCCGTCCTTTTGGCACCAGCCACGCCCAGTTACAGCTGCTCACTATTCTGGTCTCACTGTAAACACTTTGGCACAGTTAACAATAGCAACATCTACTGGCTAACTCCTCGTTATTACATTCAAATCAAAGACCATGATCAAATATTGTGCTGCTTCTGCTTTGAGGTCGATACTAACATCACTAACATCACTACCATCAGCTCTTTTTCATAGTTTGCAATGAACACATGTTGTATCATTTATGTATTTCTTTAAGTTGGCTTCTGGACTGACAAAAGAGAAAAGACCAGTTCTTGTTTCTGATTGTAGAGGAACCAGGTTGACTCACAGTGAGACTCTCAGGGATGCTGTGATTAGATGTACAGAGGTGATAATGGTAAATACGCTTTGTTGCAGCTCTTGCTCATTTCTACTTGTTGTAGATTGAAAGTTGTAGATGAAGCTTTGCTCATTTTTCTTTTACACATTTTGAGGATTAAACAATGGAAAAAAAGCAGTAGAGACAGAACCCGTTGATATATTTAGTATCAACATATTTGCGACTTGTCATTTACTTTGATTGTGAACATATGATGATTATGTTAACAGAAAACATAATATGGTCACAATTATGTACAAAACTTTTGAACACAGTTTTCTTTTACAGGAATGTAATTTTTAGGAGACTGGGTTGCATGACAAATATACCAAATGTTTTTAACTCTTTCTTTTCACGTTTTGAGCGATCTGACTTTCTTAGTAACATCCCTACATTAAAAGAATCCCTTAAACCTAAAAGAGGCATTTTATTATCACCACAACAAATCACAGGCTTGTTCAAAAAGGTGAACATTAGAAAGGCCGCTGACCTTGATGCCGTATTGCGTTATTGTGCTGACCAGCTGGGTGAAGTTTTTACCTCATTGTTTCAGATGAGTGCAGACAGTGGCCAGATACCTAAAATATGGAAAACATGAATTATAATACCTGTTCCAAAAACAGTAAATCCAAGAGGTCTGAATGAGTTTCGTCCTGTTGCACTCACATCTCTTGTGATGAAAACTTTTGAGAAAATTATAAAAGATAATGTGGCTTCTGTAACTATTGGCTGACTAGACCCACTGCAGTTTGCATATCAAACTGTTAAATAGGTGGAAGACGCAAAGCTTTTTGTTTTAGATTAGCGCACAGAAGCATCTGGAAAAACCAAAATCTTATGTCCGACTTTTATTTGCTGATTTTTCTTCTGCTTTTAACAAAATGCAAGCCCATATTTTAATTGAACGACTGGCCTCTTATTTTAAGCTACCTGATCAGATTTTCTTGTTGCTCTTAAACTTTCTAACTGACAGAGTTCAACGCGTTTTTGTTAATGGTCACATGTCTGATTTTGTTATTTCAAACTTTGGTTCTCCTCAGGGCTGTGTTCTTTCACCTCTTTATTTATTTATCATGTACACAGACAGCTGCAGATCCTCCATCAGGGCAGCTGTCTGGTGAAGTTCTCTGATGACACTGCTCTGCTGTCTCTTCTTCAGGGTTCACAGTCTGACTATGGCTCTGCCCTGTCTTTTTGTCAAATGGTGCGACGAGAACTTTCTACACTTAAACGTTGCTAAAACGAAAGAATTGATTATTGATTTTTTCAGTTCAGCTTGTGGAGACCTACAAATATCTGGGAACAGTGTTTGATTCTCAGCTGAGGTTCAACATAAACACAGACTCAGTTGTTAAGTGTGGACAACAAAGAATACACTTAATGTGGAAACTGAACTCCTTTAGTGTTTCAAAAATGATTTTATGTAGTTTTTATTATCATTTTATTGAGAGTCAATGAGCTTTCTGTGAAAGATAAAAACAGTCTGAAGAGCATTGTTAAGACCTGCTCCAAGATCATTGGAGTCGAGCTGAACGACTTGAGTTCACAGTGGAGGAAACGTGTGGTGCAGAAAGCAAAAAGTATTATTAGTCAACCTGATCGTGTTCTTGCCACTGAGTTTGTTTTAATGCCCTCAGGCCGGTGATATCACGCTCCCCTGAGGAAAACAAATCGCTACTCAAACTCCTTTATTCCTTCAGGTATCAGGCTGTTAAATACCCAGTAACTTGGATATTTTTCTGATTTCTCTGCTTATCTTTGCATGCTTGTGACCCTGTGCTGAGCTGTTCCACTTAGTTCAGAATGTTGTTTTGTACGTATGATTGAAGTCGTTATTGTGGTTTTTATTATTGTATTTTGTGGTTGGGACTTTCAAACCGAACTGTGGGACTGTGGGGTAAATAAAGTTTTCTGAATCTAAATCTGAAATACTCAAAATGTAAAACAAATCTATTTGCAGACTGACTCTTTTATAGGAAATTATTGATTGATGTAGAAAAACACATAACTGTACAAAAGAAAAGCACTTATACCACAGTAAATAAGAAAATCTGAATTCCACCATAGACAGGCAACACTAAACATATATTTTTAAATAGTAACTCTTTTGCAATGTAATATTGCACATTTCTTATACCAGAATTTTATATTAAATTAAATTCTCCTTATTTTATCTCTTTGTCCACCTTCACCTTCTTTTCGGGATCACAGAATATGGCTTTAAACCAACAGACATTTCTTTTAAACCAGCAGGTAAGTCAGCGGAGAGTCACTTCCCAGCTATAGATAAAATAAATTCCCACATTTTTGGGTGTGTCCCATAGGAAAATGTCTGGGTGTCTGTCTGGAAGCTGAAGCTGAGAAGAAGCTGGGTGATGCAGCAACCCAACAGAGACGCTGTGTAATGACATGAAGAGAGACGTTCACACCAGACGTCCTAAGAATATGTCTGATCTGAAGCAGTTCTGTGAGGAACAATGGTCCAAAGTTTCTCCTGATGTTCAGGTCTAATCCACAGATACAGGAAGTGTTTGTTTGAGGTTATTGCTGCCAAAGCTTCAACCAGTTATTAAAACACCGTTTCACTTACTTTTTCCACCATCACTCTGTACGTTTAATGTTCAATAAAGACATGAAAGATCACGACTGTTTGTGTTTTATCAGCTAAGTAAAGAAAGTTCTGTGCGTTTGTTTACAGTCTGAGAACTGTGTGGTCACATCCAGCATCTTGGTTGTTATATCACTTTCTGGTCTGTGTGTGTTTTGTTCTCAGTGACATTAGTTTATGAAGTTGTTGCCTTATATGTACATTTATTTATTTAACTTGTTTAATATTGTGTGTCTGTCCACCTCTTTGGTGCAGACTAATCTTTGTGCGGACACTCGTTAAATCAATGCATTCCCTAATAGTGAAGCCTAAACTAAACCTTGAAGCACTTTGAGAGCTTGAGGACCAGACAGAATCCTCTCATCCAACCATATGAAACTCACATTGGTCCTCCCAATATTTAGCCATACAAGTACATACACACACACACTGGAGCCTAATTCCCAGTAAGCCTGTTAAACACAACACTGCTTCATTGGTGTGTGTGTGTGTGTGTGCGTGTTATTAGTGTTACACTGCTGACTCAGGAGGATCAGAGGAAAATCAGCACCACTAATCTGCCCCTCCACACTTTTAATTATCTCCTCCTCTCCCACAGTGTTACTTTCTTTCTGCTCTTCCTGTTTATTGTCATCTTTCCTTTTTCTCTGCCTTATGAATCCTTGCTTTCATCCTACCTCCTCACCTTCCTCAGATTTCTCTTCCATCTTTCCCTTTCAAAAGTCTTTTAATATCACGTTCTACTTGCAAACTGATATATGTACTTGTTTTCTATTTGTTCACATTTCTCATCCCTCACTTGTCCTAACTTCAAGTCTAAAGAAATAAAATCCAGCTCTGCATGTTTTCTTTGCATGCGTGTGCACTCATTTGCCTCATTTACCTCTGAGTGCAGGTGTATGTGAGACACACGTATCATCCGTCCTCCTCTAATCCCTTTATCCCTGTCAGGGTGACAGAAGAGACAGAGTCCTGCTGGGTCTTCCACTCCTTCCATCCCTCGTTTTTTCTCCTCTTTTCTCTCTGGACTCTAACTACTCTAACTTTAAAGGATTTAAAAGGGGTATCACTGTTTGTGGGGGAAGGTGTTACTCCTGTTTCCATGGCGATGAGTTTGATGGGCAGTTGGTGGACATCGGCCTCGTAACCAAGGGCGGCAGATTATCACCTGACAGGTGAGTAAAGAGATAATGGAAAGTAGAGAGGGAACTTATGATACAACATATTTAAAATAATCAAATATAAATAATTAACATTTAAACATGTAAAAAAAAGATACTTTAGAAAACTCTAAATGTCAAATTACACATTAAACATGTATAAAGACCTGTAATGATGATTTATTTTCATTAAGAGGTACGTCACAGAACATAAACATAGATTGTTGCATAGTCAAACCTGTTGTGATTTAATATAGAAAGACAGTAAAGCACAGTCAGCAGATCTCAATCCAGCTGACAACACTAAATGAAGTGAAGTATGTTTTGGAAAAAATGCCATTAATCCGTCCTTTTCCAGCACTGAAGATGGTTTCGTCGAACAACTCACATGATCACACGATGAACAGCTGAACGTTTGTTTCATTACAGTCCCTCTGGAAACCTGAAGGCAAAATAAAAAACAGTAGCTTTGACTGAGGAAAGAAGACATGTTAAATGTAATCGCTCACATTTCTGTGGTGTGTTCTATTCTGTTAGGTGTGGTAATACAGTCGGCACTTTACACAGCTCTCTCGAGATGTTTGATGGTGGATACAGTGCAAAAACAGTGAAATTTGAAAATTACATGAAAATTTACACATATAGATTCACATATAAAATATGTGAAATCACAGATAGATTACCCTTGCATTCTATTAGTCGTTGGTCATTGATGCACCATGACCTGGATTCTGCAAAAACCCCTGAAAGAACCTGTGGTACTTCACGTGTTAATCAAACATCAGACAGGTTACAGTTGTTGTATTCATGGTTTCTGTGGGCTGACTAAATAAAATCTCTCTCTTGGAGAGATGACACCAGATTATATTTAGTCAAAGTCAAGAATAAACCATCATTAAGTTAAACAAGAGACTGATGTGGTTTTAGTCATGTTTGTCATTAGTCATGTTTCTCTTTCTCTCCGTCAACAGACGGGGGAATAACACCTCCATGGCTAAAGTAGCTCCATTAGTACCTTCACCCATGTCCAGGTTAACTCCACCCACCATCGTTCTACAAGACATGGAGGAGGAGGCAGGTGAAGTCAGTGAGGGGCACAGGTGAGCTGTTATTAGAAAGTAGACCACACTTACAACTTTATTGGTATTTGATAGTCTGTATGTTTATTTATACAGGCCAAAATCTGCACTTCTGATCTGAAATGATACCCAATAGTCTGTAGAGTGGGAGTTTTACCCTGCATTCAGCCTGTCAGGCTTATTTCCTTCTTCAGAATTGGAATAAAAAGTACAAATCATGTTACATGGCGATGGTACGATGCCCTGCTTTTAAATGGACCATGGTTCTTTTAAAAGTCTTACAGGGGCACACTTATGGTTCATGCCAGGGCTACTCAAGTCGTAGAAGTTTGCAAAATTTCCACAGTGTCATGTATGCAGGAAAGTCCTCACAAGCTCTAGGCTATTTATTTTTTTTATTCCCCCAGAAAACACATACCAGTGTTATCACTGGTAGCTCCTATAATCTTAATAACAGACCTTTCCAAAAATGTGTCACTTGAAAGTATTCGGGATCAGGTTGCATTAAGTTTTCCTTGTATCATGATCGTGATCAGAGTGGGTGGGGTCAGCGGGTTAAGTTGTTGACCAGGAGCTGCTCTGGTACCAGTCTGAGTGGAGATCTTTGGAGATCTTCGTTGCCTGTTATTCATCATTTCTGTTCAGTGTCCATTCTCATTTCCTGTCACAGTTCTAGTTTAAACTATTGGATAACGATGTCTCAAAGGGAGTGTATTGAGTTCAATAGGTCCTTGAAGAGGTTAAGCTTTAAGCAGATTTGTGGTTTTATGTTGAGTCTAGAAGTCACTGAGACAGTTTCACTTCTAGTTATTTATACCTATGAACTTGCTGAATGAGGTGTAGTCAGTAGTTACCAAACTTCAAATGAAACGCACTGGTTAATTAAGAGTTTCATATTTTTCTCTTTGTCTCAGGGCTACACAAAGAGCAGGACCAATAGTTTTGTTCAATGTCAACAACAGCAACAACAACGAGGAGGAGTAAGACACATATATATTCAAACAATACTGTGTAATCTAAGTATTTATACACATGCACACAGCTGATCTGTATATGATGTATTTCCTGCTGCAGGGAGGAGAAGACGAAAAAGAAGAAAGAGAAGAAAGAGAGAAAAGAGAAGAAGGAGTAAGTTTAATCTTTGTCCTCCGCTGATTCTTCCAATTTGGAGATCACAACTCAATAAAATGCTGCTAGAACAACCTGAGGTGTCAGAATTTGACTAAAAATGATCTAGAAGCAAAATAATTACTGCTACACACATGTGTGCTAAGTAGTGATGACAAAAAATGAAAGCACAGCTAAAGAAAATGGTTCTTTTATGACCAAAACAAATCAACCAATGAGGTCTTTACCAGCTTTATTCCCATGACCTTTTAATTTGTTCTGATTTTGATGGACGTCTCGAAATCAACTCATCCTATTTTATTCAATTTATGCTAGTTTTCCTTTGTTTTTCTCTCCCAGGAAGGAGAAGAAGGAAAGGAAAGAGAGGAAACAGAAGGAGAAAGAAGAGAAGGAAAAAGAGAAAGAGAAGGAGAAAGAAAAGGAGAAGGAAAAGGAGAAAGAGAAGAAGGCCAAAGAGGAGGCGTAGGTTTGATTTACTGTGTCACCACAATGATTATAATCATTCATAGAGCAAATAATAATTATACTTCATCATTTACAGCCCAAAGGAGATCACAGTGATTGATCCGGCAGGTAACACCTACTACCACTGGCTCTTTGTTATCACCATACCTGTGATGTACAACTGGACCCTGATCATAGCCAGGTAACACACACGTGCACTTTTTTCCAACAACTTTACCGACCTTATTCATTTTCTAAATCTGTATGTTAGGATCCTGTTCCAACTTGTATTTTAACATAAATCTAACTAAAGACTAATTTTAGTTTTGTTCATTAATCAGTCCAGATACATTTTAGTCCTGCAGTGAGTTCCCACATTGTCAATAAGCTACCAGTTGTGTAGCCAGGATTTGGATCCCTGTGGTGCAAGTAGACAACCAGGTCTGGGTCCCAGGTCTGTGGTTTAATAAGTTTGGGTCAGAGACAGGGATGCCAGGGTGCCAGATGTTTGGTTTGACTAGTACCAACATTTTTGTCTCCTCATTTTCAGTGTGGCATGGTCCCAAAAATGTCTCCAGGCTGCAAAGTTTTGGGTCCCAACACCAGAAGGTGGATTTACTGTAGTGTAAAGGTCTCGGTAATAAATAAAAACTCAGATCCTCCTGTATGTGTGTGTGTTTCAGGGCGTGTTTCGAAGAGCTTCAGACTGACTATTTGGTCCTCTGGTTCATCCTGGACTTGACGTCTGATCTCAGCTACCTCGCTGACATGTTCTTCAGAACCAGGACCGGTCTGACCACACACTTACAAACAGATTACCTGATGTACATTTCATGCAAACATGACAACATTTATACTTAAAACTGCCAATAAATAAATGAGTAATCACATCACACTGGACAACATATATCAGCTTTAGTTTGTGAGCTACTGTGGTCAAACTTTAGCCTGCTGCTCACAGTATTTCATGGGTCTAAAGGCATGACATACTTTATTGATCCCCTTTGGGAAATTGTGCAGATCATTTATCAACTCTTCTTAAATTTCCCACTACACACCTGTTCAGATTTCCAGGTTTATATCTGTTTCTTTATATGTGTGTGTGTTTGTGTGCAGGCTACCTGGAGCAGGGTCTGCTGGTGAAGGACGAGCTCAAGCTGCGTGAACGCTACATGAACAGCTTCCAGTTCAAACTGGACCTGCTCTCCATGATTCCCACCGATGTGCTGTATGTTGTTTTTGGCCTCACCTACCCTGAGATTCGTCTCAACAAGCTCCTCAGATTCAACAGGTACACACACACAACATACAGTACACTAAAGGACCTAATCACTGGTGCCCACTCCCTTCCTTCACTGGGGGTGGTGTAAGAAGTAAAAGTAAAGCTATATTTTTAGCACAGTGTACATAAAGTATCTCATCATGCATGTTGGTCTCAGAGGATTACATGACAAAAAGAGTAAAATGAAGTGGTGAAGTAGAAGAACTTCAACTTCAACAAGGTTACCAAGTTCTGGACAACAGAGAAGGAACATATGTTGACTTATATGTTCCTACAGCTGTTTGAATAAAATATAACAACGTGAATAAAGACGTTGGCGCCACCCAGTGGAAAATGTAGGAATTACATTGTGGCAGACTTATTACTAACCATCTGTCTGATTTGATCTTGATTTATGAGGATGCTGGAGTTCTTCCAGAGGACAGAGACAAGGACAAACTACCCCAACGCTCTCCGTATCTCCAACCTCGTCATGTACATCGTCATCATCATCCACTGGAACGCCTGCCTCTACTACTCCTTCTCTAAGGCCATCGGTGGGCTCTGAACCCTGACTCTAGTTTTTTGATTGATGGGAACTTTATAAAAGACTCTAACAACATGTCTTCTCCAGGGTTTGGCCACGACAGGTTTGTGTATCCAGACCCATCAGACCCAGAGTTCGGTCGTCTGGTGAGGAAGTACGCCTACAGTATGTACTGGTCCACGCTGACGCTCACCACCATTGGAGAAACGCCGCCTCCAGTGGAGAATTCAGAGTACTTCTTTGTCGTCACAGACTTCCTGGTGGGTGTAGCACTGGAGTAGGATTTATTTTTATTTTTCTGAAAAGGTAAAAATATATGTACATGCAATTTATAGGTCTGGGTGTAAAGTGTAGAGACAATGTCTTTAAGAGTTTGAGTATTCATACAAACATGACACAGAAATCTAGCAAAACTACAAAACCCTTTCTTGATATAATAAATCGCACCAAATCTTTAAGTGCATTGATGTTAAATATTGTTAGAGGCCAAAGTACAACCTAAAAATGCACAAAGACAATTCTAAATGAGCAAAGATAAGATTAAGATTGACAGAAGATAAGTTTGATTTAAGACTGTTAAGTCAATGTAAATTAATCAATGTCCAGGAAGGATGGATTTCATATTTTTGTGGCCATACTTTTCTATTATGTTCTTCTCCAGGTGGGTGTGTTGATTTTTGCCACCATCGTCGGTAACGTCGGCTCGATGATCACCAACATGAACGCCGCAAGAGCCGATTTCCAGGCTCGTATCGATGCCATCAAACAGTACATGAGCTTCCGAAAGGTCAGTTTGCAAGTTAGTTAGTTAGACACTGTTTCTGTCCATGTGGTACACAAAGTTAGTGAATTTCATAAAAGTCAGCAAAGTAAACTGTTTTTATTTCATTTAATGTATCACTTTCAATAAGTCTAAAGCAAATCACTGTGTTGTAAGAATGTCAGCAACAGAACAATACAGACTTAGCACCACTATCTGTGCAGCAGCTTTCCAAGGTAATGTTGGCCCAGATCTAACCTTTAACCTTCCTCCATTTCTTGGCATCTGTTTCAGGTGACTAAAGACCTGGAGAAGCGAGTGATCAAGTGGTTTGACTTCTTGTGGACCAATAAGAAAGCTGTGGATGAGAGGGAGGTGCTGAAGTACCTGCCTGACAAACTGAGAGCTGAAATCGCCATCAACGTTCACCTGGACACCTTGAAAAAGGTCTGCATACACCTGGAGTCTTTATTACAAGGAGAGTTCATATGAATGAAAAAACATCAGGGTTTCTCTTCTGCTTTGTCGTGCAGGTTCGTATATTTGCGGACTGCGAGGCCGGTCTGTTGGTAGAGTTGGTTCTGAAGCTGCAGCCTCAGGTCTACAGTCCAGGAGACTACATCTGTAAGAAGGGCGACATCGGCAGAGAGATGTACATCATCAAGGAGGGAAAACTTGCTGTCGTCGCTGACGATGGTGTCACACAGTTTGTGGTTCTCAGTGATGGAAGCTACTTTGGCGAGATCAGCATCCTGGCTATTAAAGGTAAACTGACTCTTTGAAGTCTTAACCCAGTGAAGGACTGACTGTGTTCACTCACAGGTTGACTTTCTGACTATCCCTGGTGTCTGTTGCTATTTTAAATCTATCTTTATCTCTGAGAAAGAACAATGACCTCAGGCTAACAAGCTGCATACTAATAATGGGAAACCTTGTCAGAAGCTTGAATTGTGGACTAAGACAGATTTGGGTTCTTCAGGTGAACACAAATACCACTCTAATGATAGGCAGTCATGTCAGAGCTGCATGTTTTTGTCAGATTGCTGCCCTCTAGTGGTCAAAGGTGACTTAATGCAGCTAAACAGGATTATTCCAGTGCTGGAGAGATGTAACAAGTCAAAATGGATTCATACCAACGTGTAGGTAGAGAGAAGCTAAGCACATAAGCAACAATAACATTTTCAACAGTAAAAGCAGTGTGTTGATGTGGAAAAGTCATTAATGTTAGTGTTAATGTTAATCAGCAGGTTTCTATTTAATGATTAAATAGTCTGCATCCTTTAGTCCCAAAGATTTTTGTTTTTTAGTAGGAGTTTAGGAGATTCAGAGTTTTAACAAAGATTCTAAATTAATTTTATTTTACGCAGATCATCGTATTTTGGTTGATTTTATGACTTATATCATCTTCTTCTTCAGGCAGTAAGGCGGGAAACAGGAGGACAGCAAACATCAGGAGCATCGGTTACTCCGACCTCTTCTGTCTTTCCAAAGATGACCTGATGGAGGCGCTGACGGAGTATCCTGATGCTAAAGCTCTGTTGGAGGAGAAGGGACGGCAGATTCTGATGAAGGACGGACTGCTGGACCTGGAGGTAAAGTCACGTGATCTCAGACAGAAGGAAAAGCAGAGGGTCTGATCTACTAAATAAAAGTCATGACTCTTGTTGTCCTGCAGGTGGCAGCGCAGGGTCCTGACCCCAAAGAGATGGAGGAGAAGGTGGAGAGGATGACGAGTACACTGGACGTCCTGCAGACACGCTACGCCCGACTGCTGGCCGAGCACGAAGCCACTCACAGCAAACTCAAACACAGAGTTACGAGGCTGGAAAAGAAGCTGGCCCCGCCCCCACGAGCTGACCAGCCAGGTGATGCTCCGCCCCCTCCAACACCTGAGATGACTAAGGAAGAAGAGAAAGAAGAAGAGAAGAAGTAGGGGGAGAAGAAGAGGAGCAAGTGGATTTTATTTTAGAGCCTGGGTCAGCCCAGTGGGTGGAGGGAAAAAGATGTAAATTTTGAAAGTTGTTTGAGAACTTTAAGAGTTTTTCAAATAAATACCCATTTTTAAATTTTAAATTCTGTTCCTTACGTTCAGACTACTTTCCATCCAGCAGTGGAAAGTAAAACAGCAACAGCAGCAGTATCCCTGTCTTGATTAAACACAACATCACGTCATGAGTAAGTGGAAATCGCTCACCTGGAGCACAAGCCAGATGTGAAAGTGTCTGTTTTTGAGTCTGTCTGAGGTTTAAAATATAAATATATTCTTGGTTTGATTTGGCCTGAATCAGACTTTGTGCCATTTTTGAGCTTTTGAACATTTAAAGCCCAAACTTCAAGTATTATTTAAATGTATTTTCACATTATTTTGAAAAAATCTCCATTTCCCATTTGCTTGTTTTCAACCAGACAGACTTGCAGAATTCAACTGCTGGATAAGTGATAAATCATAGATCACCTGCTTTAAAACCAGTAGAGGTCAAAGGTCAGTAGAGGTGCCCAGGTCCTGCTGTAAATCTGAAACAATTGTTTTTCTGACAGACATCTAAGTCTCTGCATTTACATCCATTTAGTTAGTTTTTCTCCTAAGCTGCTAAGTAAAAATCAAACTAATGTAAGTACTGTGCTGAAATAAAGATATTTTTTAAGAAACAAAACAGAGGTGCTCCTTTTATTTTTGAACATATATATTACTGATGAATTAATGTGTTTTTCACTTCAATGTATCAGGTGGTGAAGGTTGTGCTACACTTGTACTACTTTACACTATACAGTAATTAGCTCCTTTGGGACAAACATCACTGACTCATAATCTATAATGCACAATGCCAGATTTTGTTTATTATATTGACTATTTTTAACCCATATGTGCAAAGTAACAAACTTTATCAAATAAATATAGTATATACAATACAATACTGAGTATAAAGTAGTTGAAAATAGACATACTGAAAAGTAAAATAACTCAAAAGTGTACTTAAGTACCAGTTATACGTTATTTGAGTGATAATACAAGTAACTGAAGCTATCAGAACAGTACAGTATTTAAATGCTGAGAGTGATGTATAAAGTAGCAGATACTGGTTACTAAAGGAGAGTATCTGAAATTAAACAGCAGCCTACTCGAGTAAAAAAGTACTTTTCTTTATTGTAGTTAACAATGTAGAACAGGTGCGTTATATTTGTTTTATTTGAAGAATGAAAAACACTATTACACTTGTTCTTTGTTGTTTTTCATTGGTTGACATTATGAATGAAACGTCCAGCTGCTGTCGTTGACACGTAGCACTGCTGCGGGTCTCTGCGGGATTTGTAGTTTTATTCTCACATAACCGTAATAAATCTCCACCAGGCCGCATACAGTTCTCAGACTGCAAGTACCGACATGCACCGCGAGGCTCTGCGCATGACAACTGGGTCACAGACTCCTCTCACTACTACTGGCTGCTGAGGTGTGTTGAACAACCTGTTTAAATTACTTTTCTGCATTTTATTGCAAATCTTTTCTTTACGGGGGCTACGGGGAATATTTGTGTTTTAAAAACTGTTGTTTAGTAGACGTGGGTTTTATTTCCGCTTGTTTTTACTCTGAGTTTTATTGATAGTTAGCATATCTTAGCTAACAGTTTGAACTGAACTTGACCGTTAATGTGAGGACTGAACACTGGTTGAAATATTATAGTTAATTATCAGACTTTTAACAACGCTTCGTGGTTTTTATATTACAGGAGTGTCGCTTTATGTCATGTAGCTGCCACAGCAACATTTTAACCTGACGAACAGTCGGAAAACGGTCAGTTACGGAGGTGAGATATCGCCTGATCTTGTGTCTGCAAACCAAACTCCATTCAAAAATCTGCTGATTTAATGCTGCTGCGCAAAACTAACGATTACACACTTCTACTGCAAGGCCTGATTTCCAAAAGGGAAGAGACAAATACTGTAAGGAAAATCAACAAGCAAAAGCATGATTACTAAAAGAATTAATTAATTATTCACTATTGATTGATAATATTATCACCTAGAAATTCAGATTGTGATTGTGAATGTAGTGAGACACGACAAAGCATATGAAGACTCTGGGAGATGCATTTATCTCCAGGCAAACGGAAAATAGAGAATAGATCAAATTGCTAAAAATAAAGGAAAGCTATGGGACAAGCAAAATTTGTGATAAAAATTAAATTAATTAAATTCTTGTACATAAATATAATAAACCATGTGTTGTCTTTGTAATCTAATAGGAGGTTAAGAGAATACATTAGATACAGACTTTAGTCTCTCTAACATAATGAACTGCTGGATGGAAACATGTTCCCCTCTTTTGTTCTGCACACTAGACTCCACTCAAAAATTGTCTCATTTAGAAATTGGGAACATTTAAATTTTTTCCCCACCTGTAGAGATTTGGAGGTGGTTGCCATGGAGCCGGCCTGGCGACAGCAGGGCCGGGGGCGTGGCCGGAGTCAGGAGGGTCAGAGTGAACGGTCACGGTCCCCGCAGAAAGTGAGGGAGAGGCCGGGAGCTCCTGCAGCAGTGTGGGACGCAGGACGAGGAGGGAGGGCGAAGACCGCCGCACCACCTGATCCTCCACCTGGTGAGGACACGTTTATCCAATCTTCTGGATTTTCATAGTAAACAGCTACACAAAGTTATTTATGTCTTTTTTGTCATCAGCATCTGTGTCGGTGACGTCTAAGTTCGAAGAGATCAGGAAGTCCAACCAGGCTGCTGCCCAGCGATTGGTGGAGAGCCACGTCAGCTCCTCCTCTGATGAAGACGATGACTACGACGATGATGATGATGGAGACATCGACCATAAAGATGGAAAAACAGGGAAGATCCTGGCGTCGACCTTCACCACCTACACCGACCAGACAGGTAACAGCAGTACAGACTTGAAGATGACGTGGTTTTTGGACCAGCTCCTTTGGTCCTGGACGATTGCACAGTTTACAAAACTGGATCTGCATCATATGCTCAAATGTAGACATTTTTAATTAGTTCACTCTGTCTGTTGCCGTTCTGCCACGATCCAGGTCACACTGAATTGTTAGATGTTTAAATGGACCTTGACGTTTGTGTCAACATCAGTAAAAGTCTCTGTATAACAACAGCTAAAGTAACAGCTGCAAAACACACAAATATACATATTGATTCAAAATTGAATTAATTCATATATACACATGAAGGCGTTTGTGTGTTTGTACATATACTTCTATTGTTTTTTTTTGTACTGATGGAAACGTTTCTGTGTGTCTCTGTCCAGGTGGTGATGCAGCAGGTCTGGCCAGAACCGGTCAGTACGTCAGTGACCTGTTTCAGTCCGGAGCTCTCACCTGTCTGATCTGCATCGCCTCCGTCAAGAGGACGCAGGCGGTGAGAGACACAGAGAGACACACACAATAATACTGAATAACTGAATTATGTGGAGCAGCTGGTTCCTGAAGTGTCTGTAATATTTATATGTGAGAGAGATTTTTTTTTTATGTATTTCTGTGCAAAAATGTGAGAAATAGTGAAAATATTATTTAATTTCCTGAAGTCAGAGTCATAGAGGACTGTAAAAAAAAGCAATAATTGACATTTTGATATGTTGCGACCAGAATATATTTTGCATATTTCCCTGAAAGTACCTGCAGGTGTTGATTTCAAACCTCTGTGTGTGTCTCCAGGTGTGGAGCTGTTCCAGCTGTTTCTCTCTCTTCCACCTGCCCTGCGTTCAGAAATGGGCCAGAGACTCCGTCTTCCTCGTCTCCTCCGTCACTGATGAAGACTTCGGTCAGAAGCAGCACCCATGGCCCTGGTGAGCAGAACACACCCGAGTCACTGCGGAGACGTTTTGTTAGTGTTTTAAAGACTAAAACTAACTAAAATACAGACTATCAGGTGTCAGAGTACAGTGTATATAGTGTCCTGTTGTATTTCAAGCTCTGAAGAAGACGTGTTAATGAAGATGTGGAGGTTCCTCTAGAAAAAGATAACGAAAGACAATATAGTAAAAACAGCTGTAATACTGATGTAAGGTAAAATACACCTTTAAAGGGAAGTTAAAGATGAATACTGTACATTACACAGTATGTTATCATCATTACTAAGCATTTAAACATGTATTCATATCTGGTTATGATCATATGTGTGTTTTAAATATGTTAATGTTTTGTCATCTGCACTGAAGTGATTTATGCTTTTATGTCATTTGTTAAATAGTTTTTTGTTGTGGATCTGGACATTTAATCTTAGAATCTGTGACTGACTGAAGAGTTTTACTTAAACAGGACAAAATATTAATCAGGAAAATAATTGATCAGTTCTACAGTATGTAAAATAATCTCTTTTTTATTTTCCTTAGTCCAAAGTGTCGAGCAGAGTATCCACCCAGTGCGACGCCCAACAGGTACGTTTGTCCACGTTTCCTGCTACGTGTTTTATTTTATGTGATGATGTTGATTCACACTGTGGATCAGCTGAAAACTGAAGTCTGTGACTGCTGCTGTTGTCCAGCAGGAGGCGCCGCACTCCAGATAACAGCATCACTTCATGCTGAGGAATCACATGTTTAAATGTTACTGTGGAGTTGTTTTTTTAACAAGTCTTTTCAGGAAAGTAAACTTCAGTCCTGCTTGTTTTTCACGTCTCGGCACCTGATCCAGGTGATCAGCAGTGAAAAGAGCAGAGATAGTTAGAAAACAAGCAGGACTGTGTTTAAACAAATGAATCAATGCTACCAGCAGCTTGTTAGTGTGTCGGTGAACCCTGTTGTTCTGTGTTGTGTTCAGGTACATGTGTTACTGTGGGAAGCTGCAGGATCCTCCCGCTGACCCCTGGTTGGCTCCTCACTCCTGCGGCTCTGTGTGTCAGAAGGAGCTGAAACCCAGCTGTGGACACACCTGTCTGCTGCTCTGTCACCCTGGTAACCAACCACTGATATAACACACACACACACACACACAGGACAACCAAACGTTTGATCCTCATCTAAACCTAATTCAAACCTGAACCCACGTCCTCAAAATAGACATTAGAAAGTGTGTAGAAGTGTTAAATGTCTCCTGCCTGCTGTGATTAAAGCTCTAATGAAACTTTTAAACTGATAATAATATGAACTATTAATGGTTAATTGTTGTGTTCAGGTCCTTGTCCTCCGTGTCCAAAGATGGTGTCAGTTTCTTGTTTGTGCGGCAAAGCTAAGCCCCTCCCCCGTCGCTGTAGCAACAAGGTACGTATAAAAAGTTTAGAGATATGACATGAAAATACTAATAATCTGTGTCTGATGCAGTTTCTTCCCACATAAAACAACCTCCCCACAGCATTGTTGTTTTGTGTGTTTAAACCTGAATCTCTGAATAAAAATGATGTATGTATGTGCTTTTCAAATTTTTTGCCTTTCACACCCAAACCTTCAGCTACATTTAACTGTTTAATTTGTTTTTAATTTGCTATTTTACTTGTTTGTTTGTTTGAAAAAAGTTAGCAAATGTGAACCTTGTGTGTTTGTGCTGCTTCTCTGTCCAGGCCTGGTCCTGTCAGCAGCAGTGTGGCAAGTTGTTACCCTGTAAACAACACACCTGCACACGGCCCTGTCACACAGGTACACACACACAGACACACACACACTGTGTTTCCATCACAGTAGAACATGTTAGAATTTATTAAAGTCATGTAAAAACATTCAGATTCAGCTGAAGATGTTAATATATGAACAGAAACTTGATTAAGCAGATGTAGTGACTTCATCAGCAGAGAAATTGCTCCTCTCAACTGTTAGTGGAGTACAGCGCCACCTGCTGGTTGGACACAGACACAAGAAAAGATCACATTGATAATGACAGATAAATGATACTTTGGCCACATTTGTGCGTTAATGTGAAATAAAACACACATTAAGTTTAGTACTGAACCATGTTTGGTTCTTTAAAGAAAGGATGAAACAAACACATCAGTTATGACGAGGACGTCCAGCACTGACACTGACCTGTCTCCCTGTCTGTGTGTGTCAGAGTGCTCTCCGTGTCCCAGAGTCAGCGTTCAGAAGTGTGTGTGTGGTAGAGAGAAAGCAGAGAGACCCTGTGCCAGCCCCCAGTGGAACTGTCAACAGGTAAAACTACACTGACGCACTGGTCTCTACTGCTGGGTTCAGTATATTTTCACCACAGAGACATAAATAAATAAATTCTCATGTGTGAAGTAAAATGTCTTTTTTGAAAGTCCTGTTATTGCTCTGGTTGATAAACTCCTGCTCCCCTGTTCTTCATCTTATCTCGATGAATCAACTCCTAATTTTCAGATATTAGTGGACAGAAATAATAATTTTCTTGACATTCAAGATAAATTGGTGCTACGTTTGGACTGAAACTCACTTACTGTTACTTTTTATAAGATAATCATCAGCAGGTTCTTTACTGATCCTGTTGGGAACATTTGTTCTTTTCTCTGTTTAATCTGACACATGACTGACTCGTGCGACTCGTGCAGCTCGTCCTCTGAGCTGTCGGCGCGCTGACGCTGTCACAACAACATGACTTTCACTGACAGCTCTAA
>JAUMHL010000011.1:584482-597217 GCA_032362345.1 Sandelia bainsii
TCAGCAGGTTCTTTACTGATCCTGTTGGGAACATTTGTTCTTTTCTCTGTTTAATCTGACACATGACTGACTCGTGCAGCTCGTCCTCTGAGCTGTCGGCGCGCTGACGCTGTCACAACAACATGACTTTCACTGACAGCTCTAATTACTGGCTGCTCCACACACGGCAACGTGAACAAAACCCGCAGCCTAGCAACATTAAGACGTCCTACAGACATCCCATAATACTCTCTCTGTAACGCAGAGACTCGCTGTGTTCAAAGAGCATCTGCTGTATCTCAGTGACTCAGTTTGTGTTTTCTTCTGCAGATTTCTTAAAATTGCTTTAATGTTACTGTATTGTGATATAAATACACACAAAAACATTTTATTTGACACCTGACAGAGTAGAGCTGCAACTGGACTCTGCATTAAACATGAGAACCTGGACACAGTTGAGTGTTTCTCTTTCTGTGTGTGTGTGTGTGTGTGTGTGTGTGTCTGTTTCAGATGTGCGGCTCCCTGCTGTCCTGTGGGAATCACACCTGTGAGGTTGTGTGCCACGATAGAGTTTGTCCTCTCTGCCCTCGATCTGTGAGCAGATCCTGTCCCTGCGGAAAGACCAGTGAGAAAACACACACACCAGAAAATGATTAATAGGGAAAACTTGTGTTCACAGATACAATATTAGTCAAATACAGTGTTTTTAAAATTTAATTTGTTTCCTGTGATGAAAGAAAATAAGAATCAACAACAGGAAGAAGAAAAAGTCAACACAAAATACAGAAAATGTACAATAACAAATACACACACACACAACACTGTCACTGTGCTGGTGTTTTCTAAATGTCACTGTGTGTGTGTGTGTGTGTGTGTGTTTCAGAGTCGTCTCTGCCGTGCACAGAGGAAGTGTCTCCATGCGGCGATACGTGCGACCGCCGTCTGTCGTGTGGAAAACACACCTGTTCGATGAGGTGTCACCGGGGGAGCTGCGAGACCTGCAGACAGGTCACACGCACGCACGCACGCACACACACACACACACACACACTGATACACTGTGTGAAACACAGAGCTGAATGTCTCCGTCTGTGTGTCAGGAGGTGGAGAAGGAGTGCAGGTGTGCTAAATACAGGAAGCTGATGCCGTGTCATAAAGAATATCTGTGTGACTCCAAGTGTTCGAAGACCAGAAGCTGCCAGAGACACCAGTGCAGGAGGAAAGTGAGTCGACACCACAACTAACTCACAATACACCATCGTGATAAAACATCATCTTTATCAATCAGTCATGATGGTGACATGTTGTTTTCATCAGCATCATCAGTATTTGTAGATGAAAACTTGTTGTGATTATAAAATCAGCAGCTGCAGGTTGGGAAAGATACAACAGAAAATGTGTAAATGAATTGAGCTGCATTAAAACACGATGAGTTTGAACACAGAGCAGGAGGAGACTGATCAGAGGTTTAATAATCTTTCAGATCTTTGTGCTTTTACATGAACTTAAGTAACCCAGGTATGGTCGTCATCTTTTTCCTATGAAATGATTTCTTACCTGTCGTATAAACAGAAAAACTGGTGATTAGAGAAACCTTATTTCTCCTGGAAATGGCTTATTTCTCTGCCATGTATGCACATGTTTTGTTGTTTTTGCATAAAAATGTGCACAGGTAGTGAAAGTAGTAAGGTGCAGTGGCTGGATGAAAGGAGACGTCATTACAGGGAGTGATGCCTGCTCATATTTAAATCAAGTCTTCCCGAAGTCCAAGTAACACTGAGTTGAACACAAAGTGCCCTGCAGAAGTCTTAATAAGTCAGCTTCGACGGTGTGATTGTTGTTGTGACAGTTCTAGGATGCACTTTAACACTTGCATCTCTACCTACAACATCCTTCATCTATCTGTCCAACATCTTCTCCCTAATGCAAGTGTTCAGTGTCGTAAACACGTGAATAGACACACACTTGGCTTTAGATCTCTTAATGTGGTAGACTTCTATTAAAAAAAACAGATTATGTGTTTCCAGTCAGAGCAGAATTTAGTTGAAGACTTTCCTGGTCCAGATTGAATCGTTTCTAGTTTGATACAGCACAGGAGGTCACATAGCCAGGAGCTGTATGTGGATCAGATCTACAGTTTCCACTGGAGCTGTGTTTTTCAGCTGTGGTTTTCAGGTAGCAGCCCAAAAATGATAATGATAATAATGAATATCAGGTGACTGGTTAATGCTCCGATTAGGCAGTTTGGATTCTTTCATATTCCCACACTGACTTTGGGGTTTCTGCCCCAAAGCCTCTGCTTCACTCTTTGGATAAAGGCCAGTACACACTGTACATGTGAGGCTACAGGGAGCATTTTAAATACAAGACGACTAAACGAGCTGAAGATACACTGATGAAAGCTGCCCCTGTGTCTAATAAAAGAATCAGTGAATCAGCTTCATGATTTGTCATCAGATCATCAGCATTTAGGTTTTTTTAATTAACATTAAATCCAGTCTCAGTCTGACGGCTGCAGCGCCTCGTCTCTGCAGCACCGTGTTCCTGCTCTAAATGTCACGTTGATGCATCTGATCCGTTTAGAATCTGATAGGAAAAGGTTGACGGAGCTGCATGCGATGAGACAGGTGGAGGTTTAATTCTCCGTCGGGCCGATAAACGCATTTCCACTGTGGATTTAAAGGCTGGTTTTTTACATTTTCGGCCGTTTTAATGTCACCTGTGAGGTTTTTTTTAGTGAAGGTGTGTTTAAGCTGAACTGTCACTGAAATGTCAGAAACTAAAGAGCAGAGAAAACATCTGAAACTAACGTGTTGGAGGAATTAAAATGTGTATGTTATCTGTTTAAACTCTGTTTCCCATCATGCCTTGTGTTCCAGTGTTGTCCTGGTAACTGCCCCCCTTGTGACCAGAGCTGTGGTCGAACTCTGGGGTGTCGCAACCACAAATGTCCCTCCGTCTGTCACCAAGGTAACACATGTGCACACAATTACACAAACAAAATCGTCTTTTGGTCCAAATAGTTGGTTTTAGAGTTTGTTGGAAATGTCGTCATATCATCACATCAGGTGTCGATGGAGATAAAACTCTCCCGTGTTTCTTTGAGTAGTTTGTTGCTCAGCTGGCGAGTTTCAGTCTATGTAGGGAGTCAAATAAGAACACAACTACTCTCAGGCTCTGATACCAACAATCAGACAAAACTCACTGCGCTCGTGCTGTTGTGTTGTCACTTTGAGGTTGAAGAGCCCCAGGATGTTTTACTCTGAGATGCTCTTGCATAGCATTTGTGCTGCTGTGGTAACATTTCGGTTTTACCAAGTGTGCAGAGCACCGTTTTATTAGGTCTCTGTTAGAAGAATCCTGCACTTTTAATGGTTGTGTTTGAGCTTTTTCAGCATGTCTCAGAGTGGGAGCTGCCAAACTTCTGAATGAGTGTAAATACTGTAACATATGAATGCGTTCCAGCTTTAATATAACATAATTACAACTGGTCTTAAACAGTCTTTATGAGCTGCAACATAAAAATGATGCATCAGTGGTTATGATAATATTCATTATTATAAAATTAGTCATTTTGTATAATTAGTACTTTTAGTTTTTGTACTTCAACTAAAATATCTAAGCAACTGTGGACGGGACTACTCGATTTTTCTGTTATTTCAGATTGTGTCCATGTCAGATTAGGTGATCATAACTTTTTTCTGCCTGTTAAAGGGGGTTTGGAAGTTTTTTTTTCTCACCTGAGTACAGAGACTGTTGTGTGCTGCTACAGATTAAAAGCCTTGAGTAGCGATGAATTCCACGTTGGTAAAATGTTCAGATTTGTTGAGCAGCTTATTAAATCTTGACATTCACTATTTAGTTTAGTGTCTTCAAACTCATCAACTGCATCAGACATCAGCAAGAAAAGACTGATGATATGTTTTGGGGGGAATAAGTATTTATACTAAAAGTCACATGTTCTTAATTAGTACAGGTACTAATTAATCATAACTTATCAATGCAGTGACCTGGATCAGTGCTTATTCTTACTGCGTTTATAATACTTCTTTCTGTGTCGTTCCAACTGAATGTAATTTAATGCTATTTATTTCAATGTAAACCTTTTTAATGAAACAGTAGGAATATTCTGTGACAACTTAATCATGTGTTTTAACATGTTGAACCAGCTTAAATTTTCTAAAATCAGTGAAACAAAAGCAAAAGTCCTGAAGGCTCCTTATCAGGTAAACGGCATCAGAGCAGAGGGTCCCTTCATTATAAAACTCTGCAGGAAACTCTGTCCTGAATATCAGCAGTTTGATCCAGTCTGTGTTTATAGGAAATAATTTCACACACACTCACTCAGGAAGTCACATCACATTATTCTCTGTCAGATAAGTTGTGATTTGTTGAGGGAGTCACAGCTGGTGGAAGGTCAGGGGTCAAACTTGGGAAAATTCTGACCCACAACACCTCCTGAAGTGTGCGTTTATCTGTGTGTGTGTGTGTGCGCGCGCTGACATTTGTTCCAGCTGATAGCACAGAACAACACACACACACACAGAGAAATGTGTGTGTGTTTGGGAAAACGTTGACCTCTGCTTCCTGCTGAACATCATTAACTCCCCTTTAAGTGTTTGTGTTTGCTGAATAATATCTTCCCACGTCTATTGTTCCCTGACTGGATGATAAAGGATAATTTATGCGTCCGTCTGCCTCCTGATTGGCTGAATAGATTAAAATTAATTGATCTGTGTGTCTGTGTGCTGATTGGGCGCTCTGACCTTTGGGGAGGTGACAGATTGAAGGTCACACTGCTGCCCACGCTTTGCCACAAAGATAACACACGTGTGGTATTTAGTTCAGAAACTATGGCAGAATATAGATGATACTGTTTGTAGAACACTATTAATAATCAACTTGATTAATCTGCTGAATGTTTCCTCTATTAATCATTTGAAGCCCCCTCAGAACCTCCCACAAGCCAAGATGACACAATTAAAATGCTTCAATATTCAGTTTATTATGACATTAAAGTAAAAAAAAGCATCTATTGAGAATCTGGAACCAGCATATATAATTAAAATTAACTAAAATATTTCAGTTTCTTTATTTAAGGAGCTCGTACCTGGAGCTTCTGACTCTGACTCGGTGCACCCCGACCTCAGAGCCTGAACAAGTAATGTGGAAGTTTAAATGCAGCTTTAAAAAGACAAGAGAAGAAGGTTTCATCTGTGTGAGCTGTGTGTGTACCCACACACGGGGTATCAGCCGGTAAACACTTGGGGTGTTATGTTAATGGGACTGTACATAGAAGCCACAGTAAAGAGGGTGTTGACTGACAAAGTACAGTCGGAGCTTTATTAGTGTGAGATTCAGACACAGTGCTGTCAAAGCACAAACACTGACTGAGAATATTATCAGACTACAAAGCAGAGAAAAGAAAATCACTTATAATATTCCCAAAATCATAAAACTGAAGAAAATCCTTCAAAAACGTTAATATTTTTCATCAGTTTGAGCAAAACTAAAAAGAAACAAAACCAAACTTAGTTTTATGTGACATTTTGTTTGTGTAAATGACCAAATAAATTAAATGATAAGAGCATGATTATTCAAATCCATGTTAAAACAGGAATTAGGAGCCCACATGAATACTGCTTTTCATACTGGACATTAAAATCTAACATAATGTGCATCTAGTTTTATGTCTGAGTTCCACAGAGAAATGCAAAAGCTGTGGATGATATTATTGTGTTTTGCCCAAGTGGGACAACTGAAGCCTCATTGAAGCTGTTTTAATGTTCACACGGGCACCTGACTACAGAAAAGAGACTAAATCATTGAAATGAATAACATGAGTCAATACTGTACGCGTGTGTCACTCGTTCTTGTAGGTAGCTGTTACCCCTGTCCAGAGTCTGTGGAGGTCAGATGTACGTGTGGTTCAACTGTGTTGGCCGTTCCCTGTGGGCGAGAAAGAAACACCAAACCACCGCGCTGCAAAGAGCCCTGCAGGTAAAAGATATTAAAAAGGAATATTTTGGGAGGGTATATTGTTCAGTGTCTGGCCGTGTTGTGTAAAGTCATTAACACGCTCTGTTCCGACTGGACAGTGGTTTCCTGATTTACCTCCTGCCGCCGTTTGTTTCCAGACAATGTTGTTCTTCTTTATGTTCTGGTAACGTAATAAAGACACATTCTTCACGTAGTGGAGCGGGAAAGAAAATAAATCTGCTTCGGCTTCCACTGGATTTAAGATGATGAACGATTGAATTGGCATTATGTTTTTTCCATTCGCCCCATTCTTATCAACACGTCTTGAGGGAATTTTTTCAGATTTGAGGCAAATGTCCACCTGAGCTCAAGGATCAACTGATAAGGTTTTTGTAGTGAAAGGTCACTGAGACCACATGCCTGTCCCATTCTTGTCAAAGCAACATATCAGGAACACTTGGAGGGATTTTTCATTACATCTCATTACATCAGGAACATTTGTCCACTTGGATTCATGGATGAACTGATCAGAAAGAGTTTGGACAAACCTGCATGTAAATTGCAACGTGACTGACTGGTGGAGACAGACAACTGTAAGGTGGCGATTCTACTTCATTATGAGTTAGTTTTCATTTGTTGCTGTTATCAGCATTTGTCAGACACAACAAAAGACCTTTAAAGTTCTGCACAGACATGTAGGAGCACTGTGCTCCACAGTGTGAATTGAATGAAAATACTGATGAAGCCTTCTGGATAGAAGGTGAAATGTCTTCAAGAACTAAAACAACAAGTCCAGCGGCCACTGAGCAACATTTTTTGTGATAACACGACCTGGACGAGTGAGAATCTTCACAGACACTGAATTAAAATAGTGACATTTTCTCAGAGAGATAAGGGAGGAGACCTTCCACAGGAAATGTGAGAAATGGATTAGCTTCACTGCAAACGGAGAGGAGGTTGTCGCATGTGGATGAGCAAGAGGACAATGTGGACGCATCAGTAGACCGAGAAATGTTCCCATGTGCTTAATGTGTCAATAACGTGATGTTTCTTTTCTGTTATCAGGTACAGCTGTACAGTCTAGTGTGGTGTAATACAACAGAGATCTGTAGCCCAACCATATATAAATACATTATATATACAGTACTGTAGCAAATGTGTTCGATTCTGTAGCTAATTGTTGATATAATTCACATTTCATAGTGAATCTGTTGTTCATGTTGACACTGGCACATACACACCATTAGCACTGCTGTGTAAACCAACATAAATTATGTGCAGCAATCAGAGTGTAGGGACAAGCTCACAATATCAAGCTTGGCACGATTTAGATTTCAGATTTACATCCAGAACTTCATTACACTAAGAGGTGTTTCTAATGTTTAGTTCTCCTCATTTACATACAGATGTTTACAGATTCTGTCGTATTTGATTGTACACGTATATCTATCATAAAATCCAGACACCTGTCTGATTCCCTCTCACCTGAACGCGTTGCTCTGTCGTCTCCTCCAGGTGTCCTCCATCCTGCCACCACCCGACCAGAGAGCCTCACCGTTGCCACCCCGGCCCCTGCCCTCCCTGCAGACAGTCCTGCTTGTTGCCCCTGCTCGGCTGCAGCCACACCTGCCCACAGCCGTGCCACGACATGGTGCTGGTCAAGTCCCAACAGGTTGGTCCCCTTAGCTTAAAGGAACAGTCTGACTGTTTAGTGTAATCCATTGTTCCCTTTCTATCTGAAGTCATCAGTATATAAAGTTATTAAAAGTAGCTGCATCTTTATTAGCGGCAACATAAATAAGGAACAAGGATACATTTTGTGAAAGATAATAAATGACTTGTGTATATTTGTGTGTGTGTGTGTTGAAACGCCATTATCAGCATCTTATCACTGTCATCAGTTACATAAAGTGATGTTTCCTGTTTCCGATCAGTGAAAATCAGAACCCAATAGAATTAATGATGTTTTGGAAAAGTCCCTAATGTTTTGCTCTGTCTGCATGTGGCATGTTTTCATGACGGATGTGTGTTTTAGATTCAGTTAGCGGGTCCGTGGGAGCAGCCGACTGAACCTGCGTTTGTGAAGAAAGCTCTTCCCTGCCCTCCGTGTCAAGTACCAATACCAACGTAAGTCAAACACATTATCATTATTATCATTATTATTATAACAACACAAATTCTCACGTAAGAACCTGTTTTCTAATAGGAACCAGCACAAACAAGTAAAGACAACAGAGAAAAACGTGCAGTGCCTCACATCATACATTCAGTAAAACAAGGATAACAATACTATAGTTATATAGTACTAGTTAATTCTATTCTTTTTGTGTTTTTCCCAGTTGCTCTTGTAAAAAAAAAAGTGGAAGGAAAGTTCTGTAAAATTAGTTTTGTATTTCGTGAAGCAATATGTATCTAAAAATTTAAGTAGAACTGTCTAGAAAAACAAACGGAGACGGCTGGAGAGCAGGAGGAGAATTTTGGCTGTTTTTAATGATTAAAAAATCAGCTAAAATAAAGCCTGAACCAGATTCAACTTCATCTTTTCTGCCAACTCTGAACTTATATTCATATCATCTAATATCGTTAAACCTAGACTTTAAGTATTTGGATGAATTGACTTGTAAAAAAATAAGCTAATAAGCCACATTTAGTATCTAAAACCATTATTTCAATGTATTGGACACACATTTAACCAACATTTATCTACACATGACTCTGTGTCAGCAGATTCAGTTTGAGGACAATAGAGACCCTAGTTACAGCTAGAGGACTTGCAGCACTTTTAGTTTCTTCATATTAAATTAGATGCTTAAGAACAGCAATATTGTATACTAATGTGAGAAACATGATAAATCAGTATGACCAGAATCTGCTGCAGTACACACAGATGAATAAACAGAAGAAAAACCAAACAGAGGAGCTGTAGGTTCGAGTCTCACAGTGTGATGACTGCTTGAAGAATGAAAATGATTGTTGCTCTTTGTTTTCACCATGTGGTACCCAGACTCTCCCTACACACACTGATGACATATAAACACACAAATACACACACTCAGTTTGTTGGGTGGTGCGGCCCTGTCAAGGATCATTAAACCTGAGATTAAAATAAAACACTGCATGCTGTGTGTGTGTGTGTGTGTTTCTGCATGTGTGTTTTTGTGTTGGTTTTCCAGCTGCCTGCAGTTCTGCGATGCAGTAATTACCAACACTTAGTGTGTGTGTGTGTGTGTGTGGATGTTATCTTGTAGTAGGAGGAAAAACACTGCTGTTGCACAAGAAACCCGCTGTGAGCGTAGCTCTCGTTAAATAACAGTCATTACTGTGTTCTCACCAAGCTGTGTGACAGTGAAAACTATCAAGTAGTGAAAAGTTAATATTTGGTTCCACTTATTTTTTTCACTGGTCATCACTTCACTGATTTCAGCAGTTTACATTCAGACATTAAATATGATTAGTCCTCATGTATTCAGAGCTTTCATGCAAAGAATGAGTGGAAGTGAATAGTAGAATGAATTGAAGCCAACAAGGTTTCGGTTGTTAAAGTGCTGATGCCCAGAATGAATTGATGTGAATAAAATTAAGTTACCTGAAGTAGTGAGTGGAAGTGAATGGATGATCTTAATGGATTCGGCCCTCACGAGTAAATGCTAGAAAACTAACTAAATGTTTAGGGTTGGCCAGACTGATAATTCTCTAAAAAAAAAAAAAAAAAGGAATGTAAATGTCAGGACATTGAAATTAAAACAAAAAAGTAGAGTGAATTAAGTGAATAGATGTGATGAACTACCAGGGTGCTTAAGTTTCTAGGGGTGCAGCTGAAACAAATGGGACAAATACAAGTCAAGTGTGTCATGTGATAATTGGAAGTTAATGGAAATAAAGGTTAATATCTGCCAGTCTCGGCAGATATTAACAGTTGTTGTCAGCAGAGTGATAATACTGATTAGACTGAATAAAAGTCAATGGATTTTTCTGTTTGTCTTTCAGGAGCTGTTTTGGAGAACATGAGGTAAGAAACCGTCTGTTTGTCCAACTTCACGTTACCTTCTCATTTCTAATGATTAATGACACAGATCACTAAACCTATTGAAACCAGTTTTCTTTACCCTTCTTTATCCTGGTCATCATTCACACACACTCTACAACACAAAAACTTCACACATCTGCCTTGTTCTTCGATCACTCCACTTCTATTTTTACAATGTTCCCTCGCCCTCTCCTCTCCTTGCTGTTTTCTTTTCTGTCCCGCTCCCTCATCCAAGCGTCGTCCATTATTAGTTTGTCCTCCTGACCTCCTCCTTATTCACTCCTTTCTCTCGGTCTATTCATCTGGTTTGTCCTTCTCTGTCTCGCTCATATAATTCCCAGTTGCATTTCATTTCATTTAGTTGCTTGGTATGCAACACACTCATATACACACACACAGTCATTCACCTTCAGACGAGGTCCAGAAACACTGGTGTGGTTTTAAAGATGTCTGTGTGTTTGTGTGTGCGCTGGTCAGGTCAGCCCGGTGCCGTGTCATCGTCGGGGTCGATTCTCCTGTCAGCGACCTTGTGGACGACCATTAACCTGTGGCAACCACGACTGCAGCAGGGAGTGCCACCTGGTCGCCGGCGGCAACAAGGTGATGATGCTGAAACGTAATCATGAGAAGATTCGTAACAGTGATGCAGGTTTTTATAAGATCTGTAAAACATAGATGTACAGTACTTTATAACTGATAACACTTTATAGTTCCGCCCGACACAGCAGAGTAAAGATTACATCACAAGTCATAAACAAAATGTGTTACTCTGTGAGAGAGAGGCTCATGACGGTTTTCAGGTGCATCTCAGAGCTAATAGCAGGTTAGCTGTTGCTGTGTGTAAACACTGTTGTATCCATGCGAACGTGTGGCTCCAGACACAGTCATTTAAACAATCCCAGTAGGTTCCCATCTACCTGTCAGACAGCAACAAAATCTGAAGAAAACCAACAAAAACGACGCACACAGAGGAGCTGCTGTAGCTGGCTACCAGCCAACAGGCAAATATTTTCAGATTTATTTTTATTTGCAGATCACTTCACAGTAGAAACACCTTAACATGGAGCCAAGACAATGCTCAAATTCCCAATTAATTCACAACAAGTTTATTTAACCCTGTCTGAGAAACGCCAAGCAACAGTTTGCCACACAAATCACATGTACAGGCAAAAGAAATGCTGTAAATATGATGTTAATATATGTGAAGTAGCTATAAATAACGAAACTGTTATAAAATTAAACACAATTTAAGACATAAAAACACAGTGTAGCAATAACTTGATCAGGATATGAACTGGATCATTGATCTGTGTCTGCAGTGTGAGGTGTGCGACGAGGGCTGCGCCAAGCCCCGTCCTGCCGGCTGCCCCCACTCCTGCCCCCTCCCCTGTCACCCCGGCGACTGCCCCCCCTGCAGCCAGATGATCCGCCAACGCTGCCACTGCAAGATCAGCATGCTCTACGTGGAGTGCACGTCAGTACAAACACACACGGAGGGTTTTGTTGAATTTAACCAGTTAACACAACGGCTCGCGGCTGCTGTTTCCACAGCAACGTCGGAGCAAAGCAGAGACGTAGTACGACTTACATTACTTACACTGTTGTATGTTATAGTGCTGGAGGCTCTCCACCATGAGAAAGACACTGAGCAGCACATAATTACAGGTGAAAACATCTTGACCCTGGTTCCTGTTGGACCAGCTGCTCGTGTACTTCAGATTCTCTATGTATTAACTGACATGAATATTGATGCAGATTTATCTACTATGAGCTAATATTCAGTCATGGGTCAGGTTCTAATGGAAACTCAGAGGAGGTCAAGTGACTGTCACTGCTTTCAGTTTCACCTGGTACAGTAGAGGCATCACGCTGTGCAGGTGAAATGTTAACTGTGACAGCTTGGTGCTGATGTTGAATAAGAGTCACGTGTGTAACTGTGATTCTGTGATCTTCTGTGTCTCTGTAGGAAGCTGACATCAGCTGATGAACAGACAAAGGTGGAGCTGGGCTCCTGCAACAACCAGTGTCCTAAAGAGGTAAATACACAAACTAAACATCACCGTTCGTTTCCATCCAGCTGCTGATACACACATTTAATTTTTTTGTTCCTTTTGAAATTAGAAAGATTTGAGGCAAAAAAGTTTTTAGGCTTAGTGGAGAAGTTGGTGGTAGTGAGTGGAAATTTACATCGACATTTTTACACTTACAGACACGCTGTTGTCACTTTTTCAAATCTAGGTTTCATGTTGTGATTAAATTAACTTCAAGTTTCTGCTCCAGTGTGCTGCCTTCAGGGACAGTACAGAGTGTAGGTCATCCATATTTCAAACTGTACTAACCCACAGAAACGAAAACCAAGGTATGAACCGAGCTGTGGATTTGGAGACTCGCTGCACATCCAGTCTTTATATATTTGTGTTGAGTCAGTGAGACGAGGTTGTGCAGGTCACCTTGCTGTGCTTGTTTCTTGTACGTCTGCTGTCTCACTTGCGTTGGTGCAGCAGGTGAGTCCTGAGATTTATTGCAATTGTAGACTAAGGCACTTTTAACAAAGTCTGCAAACGGCTTTATCTTTGTTGGTAATGTTCAGTCTACAGTAGAATCTCTCACTAAAGCTGCTCCTCACATGCATCTCTGTCGGGATTTTTCCAATCTCTCTTCTATCGTTATTAATTATTCAATTCAATTCAATTCATCTTTATTTGTATAGCGCCAAATCATAACAAAAATCATCTCAAGGCACTTTACAT
>JAUMHL010000011.1:682603-700180 GCA_032362345.1 Sandelia bainsii
CAGGAGTTTGAAGAGGAAATGGATTCATCACCTACCTGACACCTCACTACTCACATCTACTTCTTCTACAGGTCACAGTGAGGATGAAGGAAACAAGGAGGGAGGAAAGACAGAAAAATCCATTAACAATGGAGAAAACAAGGATGTAACTGTTGGACTAATAGCTGTTTTCTCAGTTACTGCTCTAATCTGTTTAATTGTTTTTATGATAGTTAAAAAATGTCAGAAGCGGCCTTCCTACCAGCCTCCTCCTGAAGAAGGAGCTCAACAACAGCAGGTGTAAAATGTCTCAGACGTCTTCAGACTGACTGATCTGATTCTCTTACAAGAGACATAAACAGACCAACATAAAACTATATCTACCAGTAGATATAGTTTTGTTTTGTGCTGGGGGTGCAGCAGGTTTAAGGTGGTAAAATTCAGTCTTTAAGAAATGATGACACAATAGGTCACATGGTGATATCAGGATTTAAGCAGTAGCTTCATGTAGGCATCAAACATCTTGTTAATGATTCCTTTCTGTCTCACTGCAAACACAGATTAAGCTGATGAATGATGCCAAATGTTTTACATTTTCAGTCTTGTGTGTTTTTAAATATGTAATTTTGTACATATTGTATATACATTTTAGCACTTTTATGATTCCACGTTTCAAACCACCTTATTTCACTGTTTTCTGCTTTGTGGCTTTTAAAGAATGTTTTCATGTGTGTACATGTGTCCTTTTTTAAATAAAGTTTTTGTTAATAACAGCTATTTGTCAATTGTGCTCATAAAAATTGTGCGAAGGAGAGTCTCTTTGTTTGCAAGAAGCTGTAACTGAGCTGTTAAACAGGTCGACACACGTCTGATGTAACAACTAAAGAGAACAGAGAACATGTGGTGTAACAGGCAGGTCTCTAAAACACTGCAGAGCTCAGCAGAATCTCTTGAAAATTATTGAAAGGCTGCTCATTGTTTATTTTTTAAGTCATATCTGACCTATTCGTGTTGAACAGAAGAACCTCTGCTTCTCTCCATTGACCTGTGTCTCTGTTGTTGCTCTGTTACATGTTTATAGTATTTTTTGCAGCTGTGAGGAGGCGACACTGACCAGTGAATTACACCGAGATGTAGAA
Organism: Sandelia bainsii; assembly: GCA_032362345.1. Classification (NCBI taxonomy): domain Eukaryota; kingdom Metazoa; phylum Chordata; class Actinopteri; order Anabantiformes; family Anabantidae; genus Sandelia; species Sandelia bainsii. The sequence goes on from JAUMHL010000011.1 coordinate 683,722, forward strand.
ATCCAAATCATCCATCCTCTTCTGTGTGTGTTTGAAGACATTTAACATTTTTATCAAAGAAACTGAAGAGTTCTGATGAATCAGGGTCGGCCTCTAGTGATCTAGTAACTTACTGGAATGAACTGAGGTTGTTTTGTGACCTGCTTAAAAAACAAATTTGCATTCAGACAGACAGGAACAGATCCCTGCGATGCACCAGTGGGAGGAGAACCACGAGAGGCAGCTGCTGACCCATCAAAGAGCCACTAATGAACACCTTGTGGGATTTTTCCACCCTTCCGTTCAGACAACACAGCTCCAGGGAACTAGTCTCTGGTCACGTAGTTGTTTTTTCTTTTAATAGCCAGACAGAAATCATGACTGGAACATCACATTTGTAATCAAAATACTTGGTACAGTAAAACACTATAGTTGAGTCTGTAATCTGTTGTACTACAGGTACTAATAATATTGGTTCTGACCACAACAATAATGGAACAACTGGTCAGTTGTTGTGCGTTCCCAACTTTTCAGGGCACAGGATTGAAGAAGGAAAACTGAAGACTGGGGGAAAATGTTAAACTTGTTACACTGTTAAACTGTTGAAGCTGTATTAAAGAAAATGCCACAATGAAAGGATATTACTTAAGAAAGAGACAGAGCTCCACTGTTTGTTCTATAATCAGTATAATAAATATCATCTTTGCTGTAAACAAAGAACAAAGACGTCACTGTTGACTATTTCATCATGTTTGAACTTTATTACAGTCCTTTGAGCTGCTTAAACAGAACAACTCAACAAATGTGGAAGAGAAAAGATTAAAAGACGACTGTGAACAGTTTGCAGATTTTAGATTTCAGTGACAACATTTCTTCAGTCCAGATCTTTATGAATATATTTAGACGTTCTCTTGTTGCAGGATTTTCCTGTTTGACTTGGATTATATTTGTGTTTGTACTTCAGGCTGTGGGAAGAGACAGAATCCTGGTGACAGACTGTAGGTGGATCGTTTACTGCAAATAAGGATGTTAGAGACTGAGGAACGAAAACCCTCAGCTCCCACATGTCAGACATGAAACCAGGTTTTTGTTTCTACCACTGCAGCAACTTATTATAGTCTGTGAGCAGCTGCAGCTGCAGAATAAAAACCTTACTGTCTGTCCATGCAAATAAACATGAACACACGTCATGTTTCTCTCTGTTCAGTAGAGCTGATCCTATCTCTCTTTACTTTGTCTTTGTGTTGATGCACACGCTGTAAACACGCTAACCAGGCGTGATCAGTTAAGGTCCATGAAAACACCCACTAGAGGTCAGAAACATTCAGGAACTGTTGATGCAGTGTTGTCGTTTGAACACGTTTTTGTGCAGTGAAGCAAGCTTGTGTCGACGCTCATAAAAAGCTGATTTATGTGTTTTGTTGCATTGAGTTTTTCTCTTTTTTCTTTTTTTTTTGCTGCTCAAGCAGACACATCGTATGTTTCAGCACCAGGAAACACTGGTCTTCCTGCAGACTTTCTGAGTCTCTACAGTCTAATAAATGAACAATGTGCACGTCTGAAACATCTGAAATCTAGTTTTATTTTCCTTGAATTTGAAAAAAAGCTGATTTTACAATAACTACCACTATCATGTTTCTCTTTTAGTGTAGTTTTAACGCTGTGGTTGAAGCTCCTCTGCTGATACAGTGATGTTCTGCCTTCTCCTGGATGTTTCCTGTAACTACTCACAAAGCGATGAGAAATTGAAACAGAGTTTATTCTGTTTTAATTCATTGTGTTTTATTGCATTTGTATTGTTATTTAAGTCTCTTTTTTTTTTAAACAAAAAAACAAGACTGTAAACACAGAGAGAAGGTGGTTGTCAGTTGGGTTCGAGTTTACTAGTCAAACTACCAGCAACATAATGTGAACCACGACTGAAGAGCTTGATAAGAGATAAGGGGGTTAATGGTGCGTTTACTGGCAGTATTGGACAAATCACACTCTCATGCAACCTCTATCTGTCTGGCTGGTTCTCACTGTTCAGGTAACGTGGAGAGGAGCACATTTCGAGCAGGACAGTCTGAAATTAGAGCTCTCATTTTTTCCGTCCCTACCAAGGAGCCATACAAACGAATAGGAACGTCCCTGAACGTAACATCAAGGTGATAGAAATACACAAACTCAACAAAGAATCACTCCACTACCAGCTGTGCTTACTCAGATGCTCTAAAATAAGTATTTTAATAATACAACACTGCTCTGATGATTATGAGCAAACGTTTCTGAACATATGAAGTGTGAGAACAGTGAGACACCTGTGATACCAGTGATAATTATGTTTTATGAATGAGCCGGGAGTAGGTCAAGCTGTTAGAAGCCCGGTGGGGAGGGTTTTGTGATGAAGGCGTAAAATCGTTGCCAATTCAACATGTGGCGACCTCGAAATGAAGCAATGTAAAAGAAAGAATTGTTAAATGTGAAACTCCCAGAACCACGTGGTTGCAGCCCAGCGGGGGGGAGGGTGGAGGATAAAGGACTGCACCATCTGCCACGATGAGTCACACATAAGATATATGTGGACCTGAGATCGGACTAGGGACTGGTTCTGTAAACTCCTTCTGTGTGTGACGAAATATGAGGAAGTTTAGGATGAACGATGTGGACTGTGGTGAGAACAGGTAAGAATGAGTTTTGATAGACAGTTCCGGACAGGAGGCCGCGCTGTAGACAGGAAGGACGTTTTCTAATCCACTGCTAGAATCTATAGTTTATTTTAGTCATAGAAATCAATTATGATCTACTCTTAGATTCTCAAGTAAGATTTAATGTTCACAGGCGAAACGAGCTTTGGAGATGCTGGATCGTCTGACCGTCTCCAGCAGAATATGTTTTTCGTGTCTGTCTTGTGTTTGTTGATGGCTTCTTGGACATGTGCATTAGGAGGTTAGTCTCTCTCTCTCTCTCTCTCTCTCTCTGTGTGTGTAGTGTTTTTGTTCGCCGCTCGGTCTTTGTGTTATGAGCAGAATGAGCTAACGAGTTACTAGCCTCGACTAGCCGCCTCCCAGCCTGTATCTCTCCTCCACCCGCATTGATGTTGTTTTTGGATGTCTTTGTAATCATTTTGTCCTTTCATCATCATTGTGCGTGGTTTTAATTGTCTTTTGCATTGACCCGTAGTCACTTGACAGAACAATCCAGTCCCACCTTTGAGCACCTCTCCTGTGTTGTGTTGCACATTAGCCGACATATCCCAGCGTTAACAGCTGAGACTGTAGCAGAGGCAGAAGTCCGTGCAAAGATCATCAGGTTTATAGTTGATCATTTTATATTAATTTCACTGGACAGAGAGTTTCTTTCAGTAATATAAGTAATCTGTCACCCTCTGTGGATTAAGTAACCTTGTAAAGTAACAGTGAGGGTTTTTCCTGATGGATTTTGATGCTGGACTAAGGTGGATTCTCTGACTTTTACTGACAGTTCAATTGCAGCTGTCAAAGAGCAGTTTCCACACAGCAACATATTAATAACAATTACAATTAGAGCAATTTAAAATCGACTGTCATTCACAAAATAGCTTTATAATATCATGGTCCAGACCTCAGGGACCTTGATACCCTTAGTACAGCATAGAATCACCCCCTCATGTATCTCTGCATGTATTTCCAGACTGGTTCTACTCGGTCTATCTATGAGACCAAGTGGACATTTGTGCCAAATGAAGTGAGACAGGCTTTGATAAGAATGGGACAGTGTGTTCATAACTTATCCTTGTTTTTGTTTGTGTTTACACCCAGAGGTGGTAAAAAGGAAGCCAGGAGAGGACGTCACTCTTCAGTGTTCAGCTCCCACAGATTCTACCATCGCAGTGTTAAAGTGGATCAGACCTGACCTGAACTCAGGGGGGTTTGTCTACTACTATCGAGACCAACACCCATACGTCGACTTCCAAAATCTGCATTTTCACGGTCGGGTGGAGCTGAGAGACCCAGAGATGGAGCACGGAGACGTGTCTGTGATTCTGAAGAACGTCAGCAGCAACGATACTGGAACATATGGAGTGTCACATTATAGTGGAAAAAAATGGACACAGGAGCGAAGGCACAGACATCAAACATGTCATCTATCTGACGGTTGAAAACCCCGCTGGACAAACCAAAGATGGAGGACAGGGGCATGTTGGGTTGATAGTTGGTCTCTCAGTTGCTGGTGTTGCTGGAATTCTTCTTGTTTTCTGTGTCCTGCTGCTGCTTTTACAAAGAGAATAAACCGATCTGAAGATTCCTGAGGGAAATTTAAATGATTACATTCCTGCAGGTTTATGCTGTATTTATCCTTAAGTTACTTCATCAACTCACCAAAGTGTAAAGGGGAGTCTGACCCTCGCAGAAAGAATCAGCATTATTATTGATATCATGATCATGAATTTATCTGGTTGCTATTTATTACTAACCTGAGGCTCCTGTTGTCATTTCAAATGCCTTATTTTACACTTTCTGGCTCCATTTATGGAAGTTTTATCATGAGTTGTTCATTCAGCAGGTGCAGCCACACTGCCAGGCTCATACTGCCAACAGCTCTGTAGAAGCTCGTGATGTAAACCTATGATTCCAGAGCGGTACTGCACAAAGATAAAGCATTAACCAAGAATCCTCCAGTTATTATATGCTGAATAACTTGTTTATATGAAAGTAGCTTAGATTAAGCCTATTTATGGCATTTTGACAATTTATCATGTGCAATTAGCCTGGTCCAGAGCAGGCTAAGCTCTCCTCTGCCTGAGTGGGCGGATTTGTCTGCCTTCTCTTTTCTCATTGTGTAATTATAGCGGTCATATTTCCATTTTACGTAGTCTATGATATGTTTCACAAGAAGTTTGCTGCACATGTTTTATCCATTTTTGCATCAGTAACACTGATCGATACCTGAGACCTTTTTTAAGAATGTGCACTTAAACCCACATATCTACACCTGCCTTAACTGAGCTGCACTGATAAACATGCAGCAGATTAAACCAGCACTGATCAGACCAGGTCCGAGACGTGGTTTAATTCTACTTATGTGCAATATCTGCCAGTTCCTCTTATGTTATTAGTTCTGTTTTTATTGAAGCAAAAATGTATTAATTGTTCAGTCTAACTGAACTGTTGCTGAGTTTTGTCAACTTCTAGCACTTTACAAGGAAGAAGTGAACATATTATGAGACATCAATCTATTTTTAATAATGAAGAAATGTTATTGTACTGTTTGAGCTGCAAAAACGGCTTGTCTTTTATAAATACAATCAAATTAAATACAGTTAATGGAGTCTTGAACATGTCAATCGCTCGAGTGTAATTGCAGCTACAGTCAAACACACGGGGCTGTTTGTTTGTGTGAGGACGACCTGAAACTTTAGTCCCCACTCGACTGTTTTATTGCCTCCTCACAAAGCTGTAACCAAGACGAATAAAAGGAAAACTTGACATTTACCTTACTGTGACTGTTTTTATCTGTAACTACAGGTCTGAAGGCAGAAACTGTTTGTCACACCTGAACAACAAGTGAAGTGGGTTTTGTGTGGTTGTTTGGACAAAATACAATAAATAATATTAAGTTGTTTTACAGACAAAGCAAATTAATTCATCAGAAATAATCAGAAGAACCCCTGATTCCTGGCAACATGTTGACGTTTCCCTGCACCATACACTGATCCTTAAATGCAGCTCTACAAGTGTGAACATTATTTTAATAGTACTAAAAATGATGTTGGTTTTAGCTTTAGTATTAGATTGAAGATTATTTTAATGTGAGGTGATCTGACAGTGTAATGATGTCTTTTATTTATCTGTTCTTATCTTTGTCCTCCACTTATGGACATGTGGAAGAACTGGTTTCACCGTTGTTACCAGTGGAGAAAACTAAGCTACAGCTCCAAACAGAGTCTGCGTCAAGTTTGTCAGCAAATTCAAACACATTCAGTTTTGTCATGTGATTAAAAAGTAAAAGCTTTACACCACATTACAGCTTTGGTCCACATGAAATTGTTTAAATGAGCCACGTGAACTGTTTTCACTAAAAACTGCAGAAAATCCTTTTCAAAATGAGTACATTTGATACTTTTGTAACTTTATCTTTAACTTTATTTTGAAAGGTTTCTCAAAGATGTGTATCGATGACTTTTGCACTGCAGTTGTTTCTGGATTTTCTTTTTGTTTAGATCAGATAAGTGAGAGTGAAGCTGTCAGGTCCCCAGAGAATCTGCCATCAAACCTGATGGTCAGACGCTAATGTTTTCTTCTTAAAGGAACAATACGTAATATATTTACTATACTAAATAATAAAATGACCCTTATAGGTCATCAGACATTAAACAAACATGCTAAGTTGGACTATTAGCTTCTCAGACGACGATGCTACAGCCTCTAAGTTCTTGCTCAGAAGTGAGGCAGCTTTGTGATACTAGAAAACCAGAGTAAACATGAAGGAAAAAATAGGATATGTGAAGCTAACAGAACCACGTGGTACAGCGCAGAAGAAAACATATTATTCTGTGTGGTACATTCATTGATTATTCATATAAATGTCTCAGATCTCTTCACTCAACTATCGGTGACATTTCTGCTTCTGTTATAAGAGACATCATCTGTAATTCCCCCGAAGCACAGACACAATCCAAATCCACAGTGAAAACTAAACACACAGAGTATTGTGTATAAAATAATAGCATGTACAGCCTGTGAAATAACATTTTACATTATAAGCAAAGGCTGCACGCTGTAAGTAGCCTGTGAGTCGACAGTATATTGCTTCATTTCCATTTCATACTAGTTTTAACACTGTGTTAGACCAGTTTCTATTTATTATTCTATTTATATTATCTATATTCTGTCATATTTGACACTCAGCTTTTGTCTCGTCCTGGTTTAAAATGTTTCCCACGTTAACTGCGGTGAGTGAGCAGGACGTCAGGCTCCCAGGCTGAGAAATATATTTCCACATTTTAAGAGTGCAGTCACAGGTAGATTATCACTGAGCTCTCACATTCATTAGGAAAAAAAAATCACACTTATATTCATAAAGATAACCTTTAAGAAATGATAACACAGTAGGTCACATGATCACATCAGGAATCAAACAGCAGCTTCATGTAAGATACAGTATTAATATATCATTAATGATTCTTTTCTGTCTCACTGCAAACACAGATTAAGCTGATGAATCATGTTTGTTTATGTTTGAAGACTTTTTTTTCATTTGTAATTTTGTATATGTACATTTGATCTAACAAGCCACAAGGTGGTGCAGTAAGTAGGGCAGAGGGTTCTGTCAGGAAGGGCATCCGGCATTAAATCCTTACCAAATCAAATATGTGGAGTGATCCACTGTGGCGACCCTGAAAGGGAGCAGGCAAAAGTCAGTATAGACACGTTTGATCGTGTAGTGTCTCTGGCAGCTGAGCAGGTTTATGAATGTCTGTGCTGTGAGGAGCCCACACTGACTGATAAGATATGTACAGAGGAGTTAGAGGATTCTGATGTGAAGCAGATCTGCTATGAAAACATCTGATTTATTTAGATCACATGTGATCTGAGTCCTCTGGTGGAAACATAAATGGATTTAGGACACTTCACTAATTTGAATGTAACAGAGGTGATGTTTGGAAGTCTCACATTTTTTAATAAAGCTTTGGTTGAAAGCTGGGTGGTAGAAGGTTCGATCCCCGGGCCGGCCGGGTGCCTTTCTGTGTGGAGTTTGCATGTTAATTGGTGACTCTAAATTGTTGTAGGTGTGAATGGTTGTTTGTCTCTATATGTTGGCCCCGAGATAGATTGGAGACCTGTCCAGGATGTGCCCCGCCTCTCACCTGATGACAGCTGGGATAGGCTCCACACCAGGATGGTTGAAAGCTCTGACAAACAACTGAGTTGACTCAGCTCCAAACAGTTTCCAGTGTTGTTTAGATTTACAACAAATGAGTGTTTTGTTACTTATTGTTATTTTTCTTAATTTTGTCCATAAATTGTAAAGAAATATTTTTAAAAAGCCCATTATAATTTCCTAGAGTCCAAAGGATCATTTGCATTTGTATCAGTTTACTCTCGTACAGAATGTGACGAAGCAAATCTTTACACTGATGAAGCTTGAAACAGTAAATGTTTAAAACATTTTCCTGGTAAATAACCAAACTGTTTATTAGATCATTAATTCTCTGTGAATTTGTTAACTTTCCCTTGTAGAACAACCGTCTGCAGCTCATTTTATTTTTCTGTGTTTGAAGATGCAAAACTTTTGTGTTGAGATTTAAATGAATGGTGGTAAATGTTTCTGTGTTATAGTGAAATGGTTTTTTAATTGGTGTTATTAAGATTATTCCTCTGAATAGATCCCACAGCTGCCACATGTCAGACATGAAACAGTGACTTATAATATGCATGTGTGCAACTGCAGCACCAGAATAAAATCCTTAATGTTTGTCCATGCACATAACAGGTTAAATATTTATCTTTACTTCCTCTTCCTCTGAGCTCTAACTGACGGACTTGATCTGACTTGCTGCACAGGGCGTGATTAGGGAAGGTCCATAAAAAAAGCCCCCGAGGACAGAAACATTCAGGAAGGGTCTGTGCTGTAATTTCAAGCAGATTTTTTGCTACGACACATTTTCATGGAGTGAAACAAGCATCGTTTGAAAATGCAGACGAACAAACCTAACCAGGACTTCAGTTTAGGAGGTGGGAGAAAGTCCAGATGGACCCCGGACACCCAGGGAAGATCCGACGGTTCTGGTAGCACACTGCTACGAAGCTGTTTCTCCCACAAACCTGCTGCTGCTTGTGCATCAGAAACAGTGAATGGGTGAGTTGTTGCTGCTGTGAGTTTAAATTGATGAACAAAATAAAAAAAAAGTTATGTAACTAATAAAATAACAAACACGTGTTTTCTTAGTGAGAATTCGTTGTAAATGTGGTTGATTTTTTGTGTGAATCTTGGTGTCAGGAAGGTTAAAGAGAAAATATATGGTCAGTTTATGTACAGTCACAAAGCACTGTTCTGCTGCTGATTTAAAATTATTGATAATATAAGGGATTATGAGAGTTATTAAAAGTGGAAAGTTGTGTTGCTGGCATCATACTTTATGAAGCTACTCTAATATTGTATGAAATGTGATCATATTTAAGGACAAACTGTCTGATTATTGGGATTATGTTTTCCAGTCCAGTAATTATTTAACTTCAGAAATCCTTCCTTCATAGTCTCACATTGTGTGAACAGGTGACTCGTGAAATAGGAGAATGTGTTCTTACATGCACTGCAGGCGCTGCTCCAGAACAACAAACTCTGGGCTCATTAACCCCGAGATGGATGTTAGAGTCAGTTCATGTTGTGATTCTCTATTTCACCATGGCGACTAAATAAAGAGCGAATCCACCATTTTTAATCCAGCGGAGCTAGAAATATTAACATGTGACAAAGAAAAGAGCATGTAAATCTATTAAAAACTAACTGTGAATGAATGCACTTAGTGATTATTCAGCAGACTTATAAAACAGATCTGTGAGGCCTGTAGTTTACTGTAGAACCATCGTCATCAGGAGCAGGTGGAGGTGTCAGAGAACGTGCAGCTGCAGGTCTGTTAACATGATGATGCTGCAGGTCTGCACATTTTTTTGTGAGGTCCAACAACACAGATTCACAAACAACTGGAAAAATATTTTCTCCATCTGTTACTCTTCCTGTCTTAAGTCAAAAGGAAAAAAATATGATAGCACATGTTTTACTAAAAAATGATTAAATGCTATTTTCCTACACTGCAGCCTTGGTCCAAATCAATTATTGTTTAAAACTGCATTACTGATATTCTGATTTAAAGTGTAATTTTATCACTAAAAGAGTGAAAGTGAGACTTTTCTTAAAGATCTGTGTTAAAGATTTAGCTTCCTTATTATATCTTGATGTTCTTTTCTGCTTTTGTTTAGGTCAGAGAATATCTGGGAATGCTGCAGAGGACGGGTTTCTTCAAACAACTGGAACAGACCTGACCTGAAGTCAGACGGTGATGTCGTCTTCTACTGTAACGTCTGCTCTTGTGAAAAGTACCAACGTCCGTCTTTTCATGGTCGAGTGGAGCTGAAAGATCCAGAGATGAAGGACGGAGACGTGTCTGTGCTTCTGAAGAACATCCACATCAATGATGCTGGAACATACGAGTGACAGATAACAATGAGCAACACAGAACCGTTATAGTCTCATTCCAGGACCACCTGGACTCCATCCCCCACTCACCTCCCGTTGGGTCACGGACTGGATCTCCTGGACCACATCACCCATCATTCTTGACCCACCTGTTGCCTTCCGCTCTTACCTTTCTACGTACCGGTCCATGAATCCACCTCTCTGCTCCTCTCACAGATAAAACAATCTGGTTTCTTAGAGCTTCTCTCTAAGATTTCAACACTATGGACAAACAATTATACCCCATCACCTGAGACTCTGTGCTTCTCAGTCAGATGTTATCTGTATACAGAGATAATATATCAAACCTCACATGAGGCCTGATATTAACAATAACTACCACATGGATAATTATGAAAATTAAAATAACAGTATAGACACATTTACATGAGAAAGGCGTAAACTGTAAACTGCCTGAGATGCAAACATCTCATATTATATTATTAGTAATATAATATTATAGATTGACATCTTGTTATTGTGAATATACTATATTATTATTGTTACATTTATATTATTAGTATTGTTGTTGTAACTAGTGAGAGAAAAACAGAAGTAATAATAAAGACGTTTAAGAGAAAACTGTACAAATCTACAGTTTTCTGTGTCTGGACCAGCTCATTACTCCTCCTGCTGTTCACATGATAAAACTGTAACTTCTCCCTGACTCTAAATCCTAAAAGTCTTTACTGATTAAAGAATTAATTCCGTTTTTAATGCCACTCTGAGACTTTAACAGCACAAAACCTCCCATGTAAATGTGGACAAACAGCTGCATAAATAGAAACACACATATTTCATAAATACACACCATCGTCTGCTGAAATGATTGAGGAATTACTTCTCTTTCAATCAGTTAATTCTTCTATAAAACGTCAGGAAACATTATGTTTGATAACATAATACAGACCTACAGACCTGCGCAGCTCCTTCTTCTTCTTCTGTCGTGAACATTCACCTGTGCAGCTGTTGCGCCTTTTCATTCATCCCACGTACCGTGAACGCACCATCGTGCTAGTCTGATAAAAGAGGAGTGGTGTGCTGGTGTGATGTGAACCCTTTCTGCTTTCTGTACACAGTCTCTCCTTCAGTATCACTCAGACTGTTTCAAAGCATCTTATTTCACCATTGTGAGCTTTTTTTCCTCCTGAATCAAACATGTTAATGTATAAACATGTTTCCTTTTTTTTTTTTAAATAAAGTGTTTGTTGATAACAGCAGTTTGTCCAGAGTCTAAAGGTTTAATTAGTAGAAGCTGTAACTGAGGTGTTAAACATGTCGACACAAACAAAGAACATGTGGTGTCCCAGACAGGTTTATAAAACACTGCAGATCTCAGCAGCATCTCTTGGAAAATACAACCCACATCTTACATTCTTACATTTCACAATAAATACCACCATCATGTGGCTGTTTAAGTGTAGTGTTGATGCTGCGGTTAACGCTCCTCTGCTAATATAGTGATGTTCTGCCTTCTACTAGATGTTTCCTGTCACTGCTCATTTTCTGTTCAGCAAACAGCTTTAACAACACAACAACAATACTGCACTTATCTTAGTAACATGATTTTCCACCACAAACATCTTCATATGGAGGATTTATTACAGCTGCTGAACTGAACTGTAAAACACTGTGCAGCTGTTTGTAGGGCAATGAATAAATATGAATTCATATCAATTATATTGAAGATGAACCAGCTCATTATTTCTATAAAACACTTCTGCAGACATTTCACCAACTTCTCCCAGACTCTAAGTCATAAAAGCCTTTATTGATTAAAGAATGAATTCTGTTTTTAATGCCACTCTGTCACTTTAACAGCACAAAACCTGCCTGGTAAATATGGACAAACAGCTGCATAAATAGAAACTCACATATTCAATAAATATAAACCATCGTCTGCTGGACATGTAATTATTGATGGCTAGATGCATCTTTGTCGTCACTGCAGCAGGAACAATAAAAAAAACAAACAGTTTAGCATCATATAAGAGAGTCAGAAATACAATGTACTATACCATAAACAGTATAAGCTGTACTATATACAATATAAGTGAGAAATTGTTTCTCTTTTAATCAGATAAATCTGTTATGTTTGATAAGCTCTGACAGACCTGTGCAGACGCTTCTTCTATCCAACCAACAATCAAAACCACAAATATATTTAGTTTATTTTCACAGTTGATAAAAGAAAAACATCAAATTCTCACATTTAAAAAGTTGAAACCAAAGACTTTTTTAAAGAAGTTTTTTTTTTCTTGAAGAATAGTTATAATTGTCAGGATATTAAGTATATATAAAGTATATATTTAAGTAGTCACACACGACATCGTGTATAATGGAATAAATAGTGTAAACACAAAGGTGTGACTGAATGTGGAGATCAGTTGGTGACCAGTAAACCAGCAGCAGGGCGTCAGTGGTTGGACTGGTGTGAAGGTGTGAAGCTTGATCTGAGTGAAGAGTATTCAACCTCTGCAACAAACACAAACAGATTTCCTCATATGAACACTAGACGACGTCTGCAGGATCAGAGTTGTTGTTTCACACAGGAGTCACACAGCAGGACAGTGTCCGAGTCAGACGGGTTTTCATTTACTGGAAAGGCTGTTTGGTTTAGATGAGTGGAGGCGCTCGGGTAGAACATGAGGCAAAAACAAAAGTTACTGTGGAAATTGTAGTTCACACTTTAACGTGTGTACTCAACATGACTGCCAAGTGGAACAACAACAGCCCACAGACGACCATCAGAGTGTCAACGACTCAACGACTGCACAGAGATTATGTGTCCAAACTGCAGCTAGTGAGTGAGAATGGATGGAGTCCACTTCTCTTCTTCTCTCTGCTCTCACCACATGTACACCTGCTGTTCGTTACCTCGTCCCCTTCTGAGTATGTTTATACTGTACCAGTCCTGTTCTGGCAGGTGGCTGTTGGATTATCTCTGTTTATACCTACATGTTTCTGACTGTTGCCTTCACCTGTTGCCGGCTGCCTGCTGCCTGCCTGATTGTTTTTTTTTTCTGCCTGACCCCATGTGAACCTGTGAACCTGCCTGATTCTCTACTCTTCCTACCCTCTGTGAAACTGTGTTAACTTCTACAACACTACAGCAGTGACAGAGCTCCACACATGACCTGCTGGTAACAAACGAGCAGCTTTACCTTCGTTTGGTCTGATGGATACGTGTCCATGACTGACGTCTTGTGATCTTCTTACTGCTGAGTAAAATGCAGATGGATCAGCTGCTGCAAGAGAAAATGACTTTATTACATTAATGTAACTAAAACACTTGTGTTGTGTACAGTATCTGTAGCTAGTGCTGCTGTGGTACATGTACAAATACACAAAAATAATCCTCAGATTATCAACTCTGCTATAATATGATCAAACTTATATGACAGGTACATTTTCACACTTTTTAAATTGGTAACACCACTGGTCTGAAACAGGAAATAAACCAGGTCAAAAAGCTTTTACTGATGAAACAGGAAACTGAATGTCCTTACAGCTGTTTTATCAGAACCAGTTGACACCTTTCATTGCGTTGTCACACATTCAGCGGAGGTAAACAACACAGTTTAAAAAAAAGTTACCTTCAACATGAGAGTAAAGTTTAAATTGATTTCAAGTTTAAATTTAAAGGTTTTGTTGGTGCAAACTTACAAAACGCACTTTGTGTGAAGTTGTTGGCAAAATACTGAACAGATACAACTGAAAATAGTTTTTTGTGCCACTTACAGTAGCAAAATAATGTAATTTTAAATGTAACGTAATAAGAGTTATCGTCATCGTTAGCTTCAGATTCTGTTTGGTCTCCACCAACGCCTGAGGGAAATATTTACTCTTTAGCTGTGAAATGCTCCGTTATGATCTATGATCACTGTTTGCTGCTGACCAGCTAGAGCTTTTTCTATTTTAAACTGCTGCTTCCTGCTGTGAATCAGAACGGTAACGTTGTAGTTCAAACACTAAACATTGAGCTGAAACTCACTAAAAACCTTTTGTGAAGCTGCAGAGAAAGTGAACATTCTCCATGTGTTCTACTACTGCTAGAGGCACATTAATATTACATTGAATTATAAAATGTCATTTGCTCCATAATTAATATAACAAGACTAAAGAATAATTAACTTTATCAAATCAAGGCAAGTAGAGAAAAGTGAGACTGGACATTATGAAATGTGGAGGTAACTTCTCACATTTTCTCAGTCTCAATGCACCTTTGACCCTTGACCACCAAAATCTAATTCATTCACCGTTGAGTTCAAGTCGATAGTTGAACAAATTCTCTCAAGGCGAACTGAGAGAAAAGTTCAAACCTCGACCATTTTCTCTTCCCCACACAGCTCAACCTTTAAAGCGTGAATTTCTGTTTCTCACACCAACCAGCACCACAACGTCACACTGAAGTAGTTATCCGATAAATAGTTTTTACATTTCAGAGTCGACATCCAGACAAGCAGCTCTGTGAAGCTGCACTCACCCCACGTTCATGTGATAGATGGTGGAGACAGACAGATTGGTGATGACCTGTGTTCACAGTCACTGTGCTGTTACGACACAGTGACTGTGAACACAGGTCATGTTATCGGGTTAAATATACTGTGCACTTATCACGTTAGTGCCAAGTTTGATGCATCAAGTCTTTAGGTTGTGGTTCACAAGTGGGAAACTTCAACATGTTGTGAATGTTACATTAGACACAGCGGTGCTTTGAGCTAGTCTAAGGTTTAAGGAAAACCATGTTACACTACATGAACAGTCACAAGGTCTTTTTTGTGGAAGTTGACTGACTGTGGGAAAAGTAGTCGTACCTGTCGTCCTGTTCGGTTCATGACTGACGTCTGCTGTTCTTCTCACTGCTGAGTAAACTGGAGCTGGATCAGTGTGGGGACCTGGAAAAACAAGACAAATCAGTATTTTGTAAAAACTGTTAAAGACAGATGGTTTGTGAAATGTGGTGTCGCTCCAGCTCAAACGAGCTCAGACACAGAGGAAACAGCAGTGATTCTACATCTCTACATATGGTTGTTTTCTCTGCATGTTAAAGTCTTAACTTGTATTTGCAGATACAATGATGACACGTGTTTCTTCAGAGGGTTTCCTGAATCCACACATGAATTTCTACAATATAATTGTGTCAATTCATTACTGGGGTTTGCAATGTTGTATATTATGTAGAGATTTCTCCAGATTCTTTTAATCTTTTAATGATATTGTGAATCATAGATGATGAAATCACCATTTATTTTTATTTTACACTGAAAATATTATCCTTGCCCACACAGTCTTTTCAGAGTGATGAACCCTGTCCCATCCTCACTTCTGAATCATATCCAGTCATGATACTGACCTGTTTCTAATTAATCTCATTAGATTTTTCACCTGATTGTTTTAGCATTACACAACTTTTCCAGCCTTTTGTTGTCCCTCTTTTAACCTACTTCAAATGTGTTGACTGCATTAAATTCAAAATAATCTCAAATATTCTACAAACAGTGTCATTAATGTAGAAGAAGTAGTGAAACTTTACGTCAGCTCTGCAGTGAAACACGTAAAAGAAGTGCAACTGAAATGTTGATTTGAAAACAGGAAACATAACATTCCCACAGTGTGTCAAATATGCCAGAGACTAAAAACAGTTCATCTTACCGAGACTCTGCTTTGATTGAATCTACAGTCAATGGATAAGATCTAATGTTAAGAAATATTAATAAAGATGATACAAATGTCTCCTGACTGTCTATAGTTAAAACTGGTCCTCACAAAACTACAAAGACACAGCATCTTACAATAAGTGCATTCAAAGAACGTAGGAGCTACTGTGCATATTATCTGGAAGTTGGAGGAAGTGTCTCACCTTTGGGTTTCCTCTGGTAACATTGTCTCCCCAGCAGAACCAGTAACACTAGTAGCACCAGACCAAGGAGGGATGGAAGAGTCAGCAGCACATAAATAGTAGGAAAGGAGGACGGTGGAGGAGAAGAGGAGAAGGCAGATGACAAAGAGTCAGAAGGTGTAGTAGGCGAGGTTGGTTTCTCTAGAATAACCAAAAAACAATCATTAAATAGTGACTGTCACAGGTACAACAGACGACTCTGATCTCACATATCAGAGATGATGATTGTGGAGGCAAAAGACTTGTGATTTAAATCAATACAAGAAACTGAGTTCTCATAATATTCAACCTCCTCACCTGTGATGTAGATCCAGCTGGGTGGAGACTCTCCACGACTGCTGATGTGACACTTGTAGAGGCCTTCATCAGACTTGGTAACAT
>JAUMHL010000011.1:700280-739818 GCA_032362345.1 Sandelia bainsii
AGGGAGTTTTTCCTCTCCACCGTCGCCTAGTGCTTGCTCAAGTGGGACTGTTGGGTTTTCTATATAGTTCTGTATATTCACTTATATTTTGCAATGTTCTTAACCTTGCTATGTAAAGTGGTTTGAGATGATCTTTGTTATGATTTGGCGCTATACAAATAAAGATGAATTGAATTGAATTGAATTGAAGCCGTGCCGTGTGAATGAATCTCTTCTTATTGCGCAAAGTGACGCAGTTTGTTTTTAAATATCCAATTTTTTTTTTTTTTATTATTATTATTTTATTGTCCAAATGAAGCAGTGAATTTACTGATATCATCAACACAGTCAAATTGATCGCTGACAAGTTATTGGTTCAGCAAATATTATTGACGCGCGAGAAAGTCTTTCAGGAAATTTCCCTCCAGTGCGCAAAGACATTTTAAACACATTTAGTTTAACACATGAACACAGTGTTTAAAATAAAACCCAACAACATCCTGATGATCGTCAGAGTAATTGCAGGGTGCGTGAGTGAGTAGTTGGATGTGTGCCACACATTCCGACACACACGCACCTCTTTAATCTTCACACTTCACATGTTCAGGTTCAAACTGAACCTGTGTTATTCTTAGTTTTTCACACGTTTGTGCTGCTGGTTTCCTCTCTGACCTCTGCATTTGCACGTGAGACTTGTGTGTGTGGACAGGGTCCGTCAGGTTGTAGTGACTCCTGTAATATTTATTACTTAGTTTTAAAAGTTTTATTTCTATTCCAAAGTGCAGCTGAACTGATATTTAAAGTTTGATGATGTGAACTGAAATGGTGGAGCAATATTTATATTTTGTTTAATTTAGATAGTTTTACCATTTTTCTTACTGATACTGCTTCACAATTACTGATCATTACAATGTTGTTCACTTTTATTTTATCCTGTCATCATGATCTGCGTGTAGATTTAGCTCAGGTTCTTACGCTGGATGGTCTTATTAAAGTGTACTGGCTCGTTCAGCATCAGTGTCTGCAGAATTTTTATACAACATTAGATGAAAATACATCATAAACAAATAACCAAATGTCACGTAGGCAGCATGTAATTGCTGGAGACATGGAGCCAGGTGAGAGAGTTTGCTCAGTTTAGTTTTTTCCCTCTATGGCATCTCCTGGGCTTCGTACTCTTTACACCAAGTTGCTCAACTGCATAATTAGTTTTACTGTAATAAAGAATGGCTTTGAAACTTGACTGTCAGCATGCATCAGGATCAGCAGGTCAGTCAATCGCACTTTGTTTAGATGCATTAAAGTAACTAGGTTACTGACAGACGCTGAGCTTAGAGAACAAGCTTATTCACCACTGTGACCTATTTACTGCAAACTGTGTAAAGATGCAGCGGGTCATTAGTCAGGATTCTCATTCAAGCATGAAGCTCTACTAGTTTTATTACTGACTGATGTTGTTTGTCTTTAAGATGTTGGAAAGTATCCACCAAATTTTCCAGAGTCCCAGGTGAAATTACTCATTTTCCAAATCTGAGAATCTGAAACCAGAGAACAGTTAATCAGAAAATGACAAATGTTAAGATATTAACAAGCAAATGATTGGTAACGTTTCTGGCAGTTAATTAGTTGTTAGTTTCAATATTAGTCAAACTTTAGATAGAATAGTTTCTACTCTGTGTACAGTGATTATTTAATTTATCCATCTTTTACTTTCCTTATTACAAGTACAGCAGAGAAATCATTGTTCTGTACGAGAAATCTAACAGGGAAAATGAAAAAAATTGACGAGAAAATAGAGTAAATGATGTTTAACTTCTACTACAGCATTCGTCCAAACCAAATTATGTTTAGATTATTTACAGTCTTTTAATAAACAGATCTGATATTTGTGTAACTTTATTACGTTTCACAATGACTTTTACATTTTCTTTTCTTTCCTTGTTTAGATCAAGTGAAAGTGAAGCCTGGAGAAGACGTCGTCCTTCAGTGTCGGGCTGCCAGCGCTTCTCCCGTCAGACTGTGGAGTGGATCAGACCTGACCTGGAGTCAGACGGTGATGTTTTCTTCTACCGGAACGACAGCTCAGATGAAAAGTACCAACATCCATCTTTTCATGGTCGAGTGAACCTGAAAGATCCAGAGATGAAGGACGGAGACGTGTCTGTGGTTCTGAAGAACGTCAACATCAGAGATACTGGAACATACGAGTGTCGGATCAGCAGCAGTAGCACAACAACCAGCTCCGAGCTCAAGAACGTCGTGAACCTGGAAATTTTGGATTCAGGTGAGTTATTGCAGCTGAACGTGTGTTTGTTTCTGTTGTGTTCTTCACTCATCTGACGCCTCACATCCGGTTCTGATCCACAGGTTTCACTGTAGCTGCCAACACCTGGAAACAAGTAGAGAAAGATCCAAACTCCAATGATGAAGAAAACAGTGTAAATGTTAAAATGGGAGTCGGTCTGTTTTTCACTGCGCTTTTTGTCTCTGTTGGTTCTGTGCTTTGTTTTCTGAAGTTTAGAAAAGGTCTGAAACTTTCAAGGCAGCCTTCGTACAAGTCGCTTTCTGGTCGAGCAGCTTAATCCCAGCACATCTAAAACGTGTCATATTAATAATAATAATTACATCTTTTATTGATCCCCTTGGAGGACTGGGAATCGAAGGACTCACCCTGTTTGTAGATGACTTCTCACCCTTCTTACCCACTGACCTACTTGTCGCCCCATAATATTTGTGTCCTGCTGCTGTTACAGACATGAAATACATGAAAACTATTTTACGGTGTTCTACATTTTTATCAGTTGTATATTTTTTCACTCAATTTCTGTTGTATTTTCTGTAAATTGTGGAATTATTGAAAATGTATTGTGTTCATCGTCTAAAGAGGTTGTTGTGCAGGCACTTTATATGTGATTATCATTTTTTTTTATTTTGTGCAACCATGTCTCTGTTGTTGTTCTCCTAATCGTAATATTAGCCGACACTGAATGATGACAGGCAAAGTTTAAAATATATATATATATATATATATATAAGTTCTGATGTTAGTGGATGTGAAGCAGATGTAGGATGACATGTGAAAGAAAATCTGATTTAGTTTGTTCACAGTTCAGAGGAGGAAATCAGAGCAGATCTGAGTCACTTCAGTTGTAAAGTGAACACAAGTAAAGTCTCTGTTTCAACATAATTGTTGATTATTGATTGTTGAAAATTGTTGATTTTCCTTGTAATTGTCTTGTAGTCTGCAGCACGTCATGTCACCATTATAAGCTTTGCCTCCTTTGTTAGTTAAAAAAAAAAAAATTCATCATGTTTTATAAACAAAGCGTTTCCACTTGTTTAAACACAGAGCAGCTGGTGGTTTATGTTCATAACCACTGTTTGTGTTGAGGTTAGTCTAAGAGTTAAAGACAACTTGTATCAAGTGAGTATCAACCAATAAGTTGGTATTTTACAGAGATGCAATCAAA
Organism: Sandelia bainsii; assembly: GCA_032362345.1. Taxonomy (NCBI): domain Eukaryota; kingdom Metazoa; phylum Chordata; class Actinopteri; order Anabantiformes; family Anabantidae; genus Sandelia; species Sandelia bainsii. The sequence continues at coordinate 703,730 of JAUMHL010000011.1, forward strand.
GATAGGTTTTTCGCTCAGACACACAAAAAGACACTTGGTGTAAAGGAAAAATCCAAATTCATGCTGGCCATCAGTGGTGTACCACAGGGTTTCATTGTGGGTCCTGGTCTGTTCATTATTAATGTACAGTTAAACCCAAAGTAATTGACCCGCTTAATGAACTCAAACAAAACCCATAACTTTTCCATGCAAATGACCATAAACAAAAGGGTGAATTTTATTTTACTTTCTTTTTCTGATCTTGTTCCAGACTTTCGCTATAAATGCACTGTAGAGGGCAGGAAGCATGAGAGCTCAAGAAGACACGCTCTTCAGAGCAGAAAGAAATAGATGTAGCTGTGTTAACAGGTAGCAGATTTTTTTTTAAAGATGCGTATTAACATTCAGAAAGACTGACTTATATTTTTGTTCCGGAGTCTTTTTAAGTTGACGTCTTGTGTTGGTGTTTTTCTGCAGCAGCTAATCCAACCACAAACATGTTTATGTGAAGAAATGTCTTAGCTGTTATTTCCAATTTTCAATTTATGACAAAGCAGCAACTTTTATGCATCTTGAAACAATGAATGTTTGAACAACGGAAATAATATATATTTGATCATTGTTGTTGATTATTTTTTCTGCCTTATTGTGGTCACAAAATGCATTTTAATAAAATACAGAAGTTGTCAAATTTGGTTATTACTGAGCAATAATCTGCCTAAACAGTGATACTTCTGAGGGTTTTAGTAAAGCAGACCTAGTAAACAAACCTAGAATTTGAATTATTAGGAGATGAACAGAGCAAACTCCTCAGTGAACTGATCACTTCTTCCAACAAATAGGACGAGATAAACTAAACTAGGATCCTCTCATGTCAGTTGGATCTGCATAATAACACACAAGTGCTTACAATGGCTTGTTTTGTCTTGTCGTGGATTAGTGATGTTTTGATTGACAGTGGGATGGACCATAAACTAACTGTTTAACATCCATGTTGTTATTTTAGACAATCACCTTTTTGGGACTGTAGCGTGACCTTTAAATTACATGCTCAACCAAATGTTCTAATTATATAGGAAATTACTGAAAGAAGGCAGCAGAACAAAGCAAAGATATTAAAATGTACACAAAACAAGTTGATGGTGGCAAAGAACAGAAGTAAAACTAGAAAAGAGCAAGAATCAACCCGCAGAATGAGTAGAAAGGTCCCAGCAACCTTGTGACAGGATGTTGTTGAGGAGAACACAACTGGTCACCGTGAGCAGAGGCAGGAAGAAGAAATGATTTGATTTGAAAGATGGTGACAGAAACCTGTCTGAAATGAAATGATGGAAACAGTGAGGAGGATGTGAAGCAGCTGGACCGTTTCTAACCAAATAAAGTAACAGGACTTCCAAACGTACTATTCAATGGCAACTGGACTTTTTAAGTTTTACGTTTTTGAAGATGTTTCACGTTCCATCCAGAAAGCCTTATCAGTGGTGATGAAGTAACAGGATATTATAAATGAACAGGGCCACTGAGGATTCAAACCAGAAGGCAGCAGTAACCCGAGAACCTCGTAGAAATAGAGAAAGAAGACAATGCAATCACGATGCAGTATCGGACTCGGAACAAAATTGAGGTGGCGTTTGTTGTTCCAGAATTTCATCTAAAAATAGGAAAAAAGCGTCAGTGACGGATTATCAGTGTACACAGGCGAAATATTGGCAATACTGTTTAGCACTAGAGTGGATAAAGGACACAAGACCACTAAAGACAGTTGTTTGTTCAGATTTAACCAGTTTACATCACAGTCATTCAGAGAGTAGAACAGCTGTTCTATTAGAAACACAACAGACATTATTTACAATTCAAAACATGGGACTTATTGTAATATTTTTGTGGATACCAGCACATATTGGAACAAATAGAACTGAAACAGCGGATGAAATTGCCAGGAGACAATAAAAAATAAGTGTACTGATATAATATAATTTTAGTTGGGTAGAATTTAAGAGCGTTATTAAGCAGAGGCTAAAGGAAAGGTGGCAGAAGCAAAGAGAAGAAGAAAAGAGGATGGTTCTATCAAATGCAAAGGAGGAGAGATGAGATGTACGGGAAGAAACGGGAGAGATGAAACAGTAATATCAAGACTTACATTTGGACACACTGGACTAAAGTACATTATTCAGAATAGAAAATCATAAAACAGGTAAATGTGACTTCTGTGAAGGAGAAGAGACAGTAGAACATGTCATGCTGCAAAATATGAAGCACAAAAAAGGCTTCTAATTCAAAACCTTGAAAACATAAAAGTAAGATAGAAGTTTGGGGGAAAATATATGTTACCATTTTTTGTTTCAGTTCCTTAGGTCAACTGATGTGATCGAGAGGATATGGGTTGTTTTTTATGGATTTATTTGAACATTTATTACATGTGTTACTGTCCTGATCCACACTTTTCTTACCAGTTGGTGGCGTTAATGCACCAATTCGTTGTTTGCCTCCAGTAAACCGAGAAGGAGAAGGAACGCGAACATGTTGGTGCTTGTATCGTATGACCCGGCGTACAGATGTTTGGAGACAAAGAAAATCGGAAGATTGTTTGAAAGGGAGGGATTTCAATCAGTATTTGGATTTATTCTGTGCAGAGGTTGTGATGGTTATAAGTGCGCGTCTTTGGAAACTACAGAGAGAGGAGGACGTAGCAGGAGGAGGTGGTTTCCAGCTGGATGATGGTAGAAGTCCTGCTGCACCATCACGGACAACAAACTGCTGCTGTTTCAGACAGAAAGACAATGAGTTATTCTTTCACCATTGAACTTTTAAATCTGACTGAGCTGTGAATTACAAATGTGCCATCTCCCAGACACGTTTACAGCTCAAAGTCTCTTCTCTTGGAAAAGTAGATCCAGATGTTTTTACACACTTATGAAAACGAACAGATTTCTATTTTGTAGCTGGTCCAAGCGTCTTCTTCTCCTCGTCCTGGTGCAGTTCACTCGCCACACGGTGTCAGTCATTCAGCGTTTTTCTAGGTATTTGAACGCAGCCATATGACACAACACACACTAAACCTGCCCACACATTAATAATTAACAGCAGTTTCGATTTCACCCGGACGGTTCATGGCGTTTTCAGGAGATATGTTTTTTGTGGCTTTTCAAACATTTTTCCTCGTCTTCTTCTCGACTTCTGCGTTTGCAGGTGAGATTTATTTCTGTGTGTGTTTGTGTGAACAGAGGGAACAATCTGTCAGTGTGTGTTACTGCTGACTGACGCATATGTGTGCTGGGAATACAGGATATAAACTCTCACCCAGTGACAGCTGGGATGAGCTCCACCACTGCCCCAAACCCTTAAGAGGACAAGTAGTTAGGATAGTGGATGGATCACCTGTGTAATTTTTAATTTATATTCAGAATAGTTACAAAGGACATTATCTTTAAAGTGTGATGATGTGAACTGAAAAAGCAAAACCAAATTTTTTTATAGGCCGTACATTATTCTTTCATTTACATCCTTTTTACAGTTTCTGCTTAAAACTCATAATTGCTAATATACAAATTCTTATTGTTGTTAAAATAATTATAGATGATGTTTAATACACTGCTATTCTGATGGAGAAAAGACGTAGAAATACAGTATCAACAAACACAATATTTCTAATCTGATAAAACAGTCCTGATCATTCATGTCTTAATTGAACATTAAACATACAGAGTGATGGTGGACAAAGTAAGTGAAACAGTGTTTTAATAACTGGTTACACCACATTTGTCAGCAATAACATCAAACAAATACTTCCTGTAACTGGATTCGATTTACACAACATCCCAGAGAAACTTTGGACTATTGTTCTTCACAGAACTGCTTCAGCTCAGACATGTTCTTAGGACGTCTGGTGTGAACGTCTCTCTTCATGTCATTCTACAGCCTCTTTATTAGGTTGAGATATGTGCTCTCACTGGGCCTCTCAAAAAGGTGGATTTTATGTCTCTGAAGTCACTCTGAAGTAGATTTACTTTGATGTTTAAGGTCATTGTCCTGCTCCATCACACAGCTTCTTCAGAGCTTCCCAGTAGTGTTGTTCAGTGTCCTTCAATCTGTAGATGTTGTTCTTTTTCACCTCATTGAGTTTTCTGTGTTGTGCTTTAGCAGTGATCTTAGCTGGGCACCCACTTCTATGGAAAGTAACCAAATTGTCTGCATTGATAGAAAAAGTTTCCAGCTGTGGGCTGATGAATGTCTAAATTCTTTGATGTTACTCTGCGACTCTTTCCAGCTACATGCAAATCAACGTCTCTTGCTTGTAGGTAGAGACCCTGAGGCGTGGCGAAGTCAGAAACAGAATGTTGTTGGTCTTTATTTTGGGGGGATTTAAGGCTACAGTTGAAGTTACATGCAGATTTGTTACACTTTGTATGTGTATGTGGTTGCGATGTGAGCGGAGCAGGATGCAATTTGAGTTGAGGTCGCTCGCACAGCCTTGATCCAAACCAAAGTATGTTTAAAATGATTCACCCTGTACAATAACTTCATTATGACAGAGAGCTCAATTCATACAATTACATATGATCAGTAATATTGGGTTTTTCTATAGACTAAAATCTGCTCCTGTTTCTGCTTTAGATGTGTTTTGATGTGTTCTTTCCATATATTAATCTTTATTCCTGTATTCATCGTTATTATTTTGTATCCTTTCTATATTAATCTGTAACAGTATTTTAACGGCTACTGCTACACTGGAATTTCCCTTCAGGGATTAATAAAGTATCTATCTATCTATTCACACTCTTTCAACAAACACGATCCATATCATTGACCTTTCACACCTTTTTATTTTTTTATTTAGATCAAGTGAGAGTGAAGCCTGGAGACAATGTCACTCTTAAGTGTCGAGCTCCCAGTGATTCTGTCATCAGACTGTTGGAGTGGATCAGACCTGACCTGAAGTCAGACGGTGATGTTTTCTTCTACCGTAATGACCGCACCTATGAAAAGTACCAACATCCATCTTTTCGTGGTCGAGTGGAGCTGAAAGATCCAGAGATGAAGGACGGAGACGTGTCTGTGGTTCTGAAGAACATCAACATCAACGATACTGGAACGTACGAGTGTCGGATCATCATCAGCAGCGTCACAATAGGTGGTGAGAGAATCAACTCTGAGCTCAGAGACATTGTGAACTTGGAAGTTTCAGACTCAGGTGAGTTAGTGAAGCTGAGCGTGTGTTTGAATCCGTTGTGATCTTCACTCATCACCTACCTGATAACTCACATCTCATTCTCATCTAAAGGTGATTCAGCTGCACAAACTGTGGATGAAGTAAAGACTGATATGAACATCAGTGATGGAGAAAAGAAGGACAGACGTGTTGTTGTGTCTGTTGCTGTTGTTGCTGTTGTTGTTGTGATCTTGGTTTTTGTTGCTTTTATTATCTTTAAAGCACGTAAAGAACGTCTGAAGCGACTTTTTTACCAGCCGCCATCTGAAAATGAATATGAACAACAGCAGGTCTAAAATGTCTCAGATCTCTCTATTCTTCTTTACTTATTTTAGAGCAATTCTTTTATTGTTTTTTATCATTTCTTTGTCTTATTTCTTTTTTTAAACAATGCTTAAAGGTCTAAACATACACCAGCCGCTATTTGATGCTCAGAACACACACCAGGAGCTGTGTAATTTTTAAAATGATTGTTTTATCTAATATTTCTACTTACTTGCAGATATTAAGTTCAAAGCTTTCCTTAAAGTATTCAAAGATTTGAATAACATTTTTCTACAGTCTAGTTTCTCTATAAACAGGTGAGGTGTCATTTAAAGCCAAGACATCTCAAACAGAATAAGAGGAAGCCTGGAAGGTAGTTTCTATAAAAAAATTAAATATAAAAACAGCCCAGAGATTAAACAGACTTCCTCTGCACACCGGACAAACATGTTTGAATGACTCTGAGAAGCTCACACCTTCATCAGAACACCTTACCTGTAGTTTAAACTTTTTCTCAGTCACTTATTAGGTGAATGAGACTCACCAGTAACGTTTTCTCCTTCCACATGTGATCCTTAAATATCAATAAATCACTGACGTTTAGTTTGTAGCTAATGTGAATTTATTAAACACTCAGTAAAAGGATCCATACGAGCGTCTGTAGTGAGAGCGTCTTTGTTCATTTCTCCAGCTTCTGTAACTTCATGATCATTAACTGGCTCAGAGTCATGATAGGTCAGAATGTAACAGCACGTTACATTATTATTATATTACTGTGAACTGTTCTATGTTTGCGTTGAGATTTGCATTAGATGTCGGAAAATGTAAAAGTTTTTAAAGTATTTGTTTTCTGTTTAATTTCATTGTCTCCCAGTAGCTTATCTGCAGCAGCAGAATGACTGCGCACATCCTTATGACATGGCTTCTCTAATCATTAACATAAATGACACAAAAATGTACTTACTATCTGAAGGTAACTGTGGCGATGGAGATATGTGACTGTGACATATATATGTGAGCATTTGTCAGGCACTAATGTTGGAGGAGAAGTCCTGGCTCTCAGTCTCCGCTCTAATTCATTCCAATGTTGTTCTATCAGGTTGAGGTCGGGGCTCTGTGCAGGCCAGTCAAGTTCCTCCACACCAAAGTCACTCATCCATGTCCTTATGGACCTTGATTTGTGCACTGGATTCATTGATTTGGAGGAGTCCCAGTATAGTGCATGTCTAGCCACTGTCCAATATGCTGTTATCAGCAGGTATTACAGCTCTGGGTTCTCAATGAGTCGCTAACACCTGACTTAAGTTGGATTTTGTCAGAGTTTCTCTTCACCCACCGTCATCATAACTGCTGCAAAACTACAGAAACAGATCTCAGCACTGAGAGAAGCAGTGGTGGTGTTTCCATCCAGAGGGTGAATACTGCATTAACGTGCGTCAGTGGTGTAACATGACACAGAGATACACGTCAACCTACAATGACGTGCGTCAAGCGTTGCTGGTGTGTGTGTTGACCATAAGAGTTGTGATAAGCTGTAGCTGAGCCGTTAAACATGCTGCTATGTCAAGAGAGAGCAGATAACGTGATATCCCAGACAGACTGGCAGGTTTATAAAACACGGCAGAGCTCAGCCGAATGTCTCAGTCACAGGTTTATAAGTGACATGTATCCAGAGTCCAGTCAAGTGTGAAAACCACGCATGTGCAGACTTAACTGTAACGCACAATAATAACAGCCAAGTTGTTATGAAACAATCAAATTGCACAGTTTCCTCCAAAGCTGCTAATTTGTAATATGTTCTTTTTTTAAAGTTTCTCCATCAACATGAAACTTCTTCTTCTCTCTTTTGACCATTTCCTCTGTCGTTGTTCTTCATGTTCTTACTTACACTGAGTGATGATGACATGTGCAGGGAAGTTAATCCTGATGTGACTGGATGTGAAGCAGACCCAGGGCTACGTGTGAAAAATAAATCTGATTTAGTTTGTTCACAGTTGAGTCTAAGAAGTCCGACTACATTTATGTTGGAGCAAACGATTGAATTTGAGCCACTTGAGCTGTAAAATCTGTTCCTGAAACAAAGATTATTGTAAATGTTAATTTTTATGTAAACTTTGATGTCTGCAGCACTTTAAGCACTACTGAGGGCGGAACGTTAACTTTAAAGGAGGCATAACCTGTTGATGTTTTTCATATAACAGTAATAAAATCATATTACTGAGAAAACACAGAATCAAGCTGAAAATAAAACCCACAGCTGACAAACACCTGCAGATTAAAGCTGTGTTTTTCAGTGTGTGTTCAGTTTCAGCAGCAGAATGAGCCTCTTTACTCAGTCCGTGTATGAAAAACAAGTTTTAATGATCCAGTGTGGACTCTGTTTTACTTCTTCACTAAGCTCCAACTGACACTTGATGGGACTTGGCGTAAACACAGTGAACAGAGCAGGAACAATGAAAGTTCATGAAGATGCACACACACATTCAGGAAGCAGATATTTTGGAACAGTCATGTGCCAACATTCACAAAGACTGACCTCAACATTTTTTTGTTTGTTTTGAGTCTTTTCAAGTTAGTGATAAAGTTCATGTGTTTCTCTGCAGCAGGAAACTTGCTTCCTGTCACTGCTCATCTCTCTTCAGGAGGTGGTGACGCATGAAAACATATTTTATTCTCTTCAGCCTGCTTATTTATTCAGTTATTTACGGTTACTTCCTTAATTCTGAACAAATGGAAACAGCAGAGATAAGATCCAGGCACACGTGTCATGAAGCTGGTTTTCAGCCGGCTACGGCAACATTTCGAAATAAATGTGGGTATAAATTTACCTGGCAGAGGAACACTGTCTTTCAAAATAAGAGCCTTAAGTACATGCCAGATATCAAAATTAAAATATAAACAAAATATACAAACAACAATCTCTACTAATTGTCTAAAAGCTGAAGTATCCATGCTCATCCTTAGAAACTTTCCAAACCCAACAAATTAATATTTTGATCACATTGCAAGCTCAGTTTCAAATTCTTATTTATTATTTATACTACTCACAGTCAGAGAAAAACACCGCCCCCACCACATTATTTTATCTAGTTCCTTCCTCATCAACATTACTATATAGGAATTAAAGATCTACATCACATAGTACATGAGCAAATAATGTAAATATCTGCAGCACTGTCTTGAATGTATGAAGGTGGGTCACTGAACTCCTTCCTCATCAGAGTCCTTACATGTCACCCTGTTGTAGGTCACACTCCCTAACTCCTGTTTAGGAACCAGTGTCCATGTCCCTGTGTCATCGCTACTGAGACCTGATGTCAGAGACCAGATGTGAATGTTTTTCTCTCAACAACAGACTGTAGAATTCAATGTTTAACAGCAGCTGTGCAGCTTTTCAGGCTTTTTTTCTGGAGATTTTTTTTCTTTTTCCTCATCTATTCCTTGACTCCTGCAGTGTCTGTTTGTGTACAGTTGTTGTAAGATAAATATAAATATAAGATAAATATAACTCGGAACTTTTTTTTCCACTGCTGAACACATGAAAAGTGTTCATTGACTGGTCCGTAGAGTATTTGAAGGCTTTTACGTGATGACTTAAGATAAAGTTTGGTTTAGATTTGGAGAGTTTGGTTTGAAGTTGTAAAGTTTGTGAATGTGCAGTTTTTCATTTTCGTTGGTCTTAATTTCATGTTGTGTTTCAGCAATAAAATAAATCTGACTTTACCTGCACATTTCTTGTGATTGTATTCTGTTGTGTATGTAATTAATCCTTCTAACTTCTCTGACTTCATATCTTATTATCCCTTTTTTCTGATGTTGGGCAAATAAACTAAAAAATTAAAATAAAATGCTTAAAAGACATAAAGAAACTCTGGGGACCTTAATTATGTGGCAGTTTTTAAATATTACTGGCCGACCTCTATTGAAGAAGATTCAGAGACGTCCGGTCAGTGGAGATAAACCGTATTTCTGTACAGGATAAAAAGTGGAGCTTTGGATTTTAAACACTGTTTGGATTTATATACAGAGAAGAACGGAGAGATGTCCGACCACAAAATGTATTACTTACAAATTTTCTGCTGGTCTCTGAGACCCTGACACGCTTTCAGGTTTCACTTTCTCCAGCTGTGCAGCAGGAAATGGAAAATTATTCAAATCTGACATGAAAACTGTTTGTCCTGTAACTTTCTGCTGGGAGTCAGCAGAGACGCTGGACGCAAGTGGAAGTCGATGTGGATTGAATGAAATGTGGTTTCAGCATTTCAGGGTCAGCCCATGAAATACGCGACCACATAGATGTCAGTCAGAGACTTCTACTCCCAAACAGCAGCAGCAGCTCTTTTCAGCAGATATGTTAAACTTGGTTTTTCACACGTTTCTCCTGGTTTCATGTTTGACTTCTATATTTCCAGGTGAGATGTGTGTGTGTGTGTGTGTGTGTGTGTGTACAGAGGAAAACGAGTCGGTGTTGTAATGATTCATGTTGTCATTTGTGTTTAAAAGTAAACTGACAGTTGCAACATCTGTTTGACAGCGTCCGACCTGGAGGAATAAAAGACACACTTGTATTTTAAACATTTATTTCTATTCAAAGAAAAGAGTCACTTGTAGTTTCTTTGAATAGAAATAAATGTTTAAATAATAAATATTGTGATGTGAATAGAATCAATGGAGCAATATTCTTTTTTTTTTTTTTATACATTAATATTTAATTTACATGATAGTTTTTACTGCTGCTGGACAATTACTGATAAATGATGTCAATAATTATTACTAAAATACTAATTAATTTAATGATTAATGTGGTATATAATGTGTTAATATTCTGAGGGGAAAATACACTTGTACTTTTGGCTATCAAAAGTGAAACAGTTGTATTGTTGTTCAGCAGTCAGCAAGTTGTTCATATCATTAACTTTGTCTGATTACCTGCTTATGAGGGATTTTTTTTTTTTAACTAGAATGCCAGCATGTGTCACTATAGCAGCAGAGATCAGATTAAACGCAGACATAGTTTGTTGAGATGCATTAAAGTAACTGGGTTACTCAGAGAGACTGAGTAACAATGAAACTAGAGAATGTGTTTAAAGTCAACATAGTATCTGGTTCTGTATCTGTAGATGCTGCAGGTCATGAGATATAAATATGAAGAGCTTTCAGTTTCGTTACTGACTAACATCGTTTGTCTTTTAAAAAAACATCCACCAGACTTCCCAGGGTCTGAAGTGACATCATGAAATGATTCATTGTCATTGTCTGATTTACTGCACAGAAAATTCCCAAATGTTCTGCTAAGTGATATTAAAACTAGACAATGAGAATCTGAAAGAAGAGAACATTTATTCAGAATATCACAAATGTTAAGATGTTATCAAAAGAAATGAATCTTATGGCTGATAACTGACCCGTTTTAGCAGCTCCACAAGGCTGCAGAGGTGACTTAATGTTAGTTTTAGAATTCAAATGTAGATAAAATAGTTAAATGTAATGTGGGTAGTGACATAAATGTCACCTTCGACCGTAGTCTTGGTTCAAACCGAATGGTGTTTAAAATTTATTGTAAATTTGAGTGACCCAAGTGAGCTCGGTTTTCAAGAAACACATTTGATATTTGTGTAACTGTATCACCATATAAGTTCACTGGCAAGAAAAACATGTTGCTTATTCATCTCTAACTATTTGTTGAGCAGATGAACAATTGAAAACGTCAAAGATCAACTTCTACAAAACATCTGCTACTCAGTGTTAAACTTAAAATATTCATGACTATAACTTTTTCCCAGAAATTCAAGTGTAGACAGTCTTAAATTAATCATCCATGCCGTCCACTCATGGCCTTATGGCCCAGAAGACATTGCTCCAGAAGTCTTGTGATTTGATCAGATGCAGTTTTGAACCTCACTTGTGCTTTCAATTTCTTATTAGACAGAAGAGGCTTTGTCAAAAAGCAAACAAAACATACTTGTTCTTGAAGGTTTTCCATTTGTGAATAATCCTCCTCGCTGTAGAACATTAAAAAATTGTTTGGAAAGGGTTTTCTAACCGTTTCCTGATGTGCAGCAACAGTTGCTTCTCTAAGACCATTGCTTATGACTTTCCCTCTTTGCATTTTGTGAACACACACCTGAATGCTCCAGACCAGCAAACTGTCGGTACGGTGAAAAAATCTGACATTGTATTTGCCAAGACTCCCTATGCTCATATTATTTTTATTACGTTACTATACAAAACACACAGTGTGGGGTTTAAAGGAATGTCTGGCAGGTAGGTAGGAAAAGTACTAACTTTAGAACATGACTGTATAGCCAAGAAATTAAAGATTTCTTTAAAAGCTGTACACTAGTCAGAGTCCATTTAGGACAGTAGACACAGTGCAAGACCACAAGTGCACATCTGTTAAAGAAGACAAGTACTTAAGATTGTCCTTTAGAAACAGACACCTCATTGCTCCTGAATTGGCTGCATTGGCAATGGACTTCTAAGAACATGGACTTTTTTTGTGTGTGTGTGTGATCGATTTACAACGTGTAAGTTTTCAAACTTTTTCTTACATGTGTATAGTTATAGTTATCGCTAGAGATTTATTTTACTGTCCTTTTCTTTTCTCTTTGTCTTGATCAAGTGAGAGTGAAGCCTGGAGAAGACGTCACTCTTCAGTGTCAAGTCCCCAGTGATTCTGTCATCAGACTGTTGGAGTGGATCAGACCTGACCTGAAGTCAGACGGTGATGTTTTCTTCTACCGTAATGACCGCACCTATGAAAAGTACCAACATCCATCTTTTCGTGGTCGAGTGGAGCTGAAAGATCCAGATCTGAGGGACGGAGACGTGTCTGTGACTCTGAAGAACGTCAGCATCAACGATACTGGAACGTACGAGTGTCAGATCATCAGCAGCAGCGTCACAATAGGTGGTGAGAGAAGCAGCTCTGAGCTCAGGGAAATTGTAAACTTGGAAGTTTCAGACTCAGGTGAGTTAGTGAAGCTGAGTGTGTGTTTGATTATGTTGTGTTCCTCACTCATCACCTACCTGACACCTGGTAACTCACATCTGGTTCTGATCTGCAGGTCTCACAGCTGAGGACACCTGGGATGAAGTAAAAACTTCTGGAGAAAAGAAGAATGTAATTATTGGACTGACTGTTGTTCTGACAGTTGCTGTTCTTCTGGTTGTTGTTGGTTTTTTATCTTTAGAAAGAAACAACACCTGAAGCTGCCTTCATATAAACTATCTCCTGAAAGAGAAGGTGAACACGAGGAGGCCTAAAATGACTTTGACAAAACAGTTCATCATCTCTTGCTCGCTGACGTTGGAGTCTGTTTGTACCGAGACTGACTAGAAGCACCAGAGCTAAAGTTGTTTATATCTTGAACTTCACTTCCATGTGACTCTTTTCCGCTTCAGCTTCTCCTCTCTCTCTGTTTATTTCATTTTGTTTTGTTTTAACTTTGGGTTGGATAAGTGAGACAAAGGAAGAACCTTGTCATTTCTTACATGTCTAGTGTGTTCGAGAGGCTCAGAAGGATTTTTAGAAATCACCACAAACCTGTTCACTCTAAGCCCATGAACAGAGTAAAGCATTAAACTTTTCCACTGTGAACCTAACAAGTCTCTTCCGGCCAGATGTAAAGTGAAATCACCCTGGAGGATAAATTTGAGGAGTCCTGCCAACTTTCTTCAGACTGATGAAGAGACATGGATGAGTCAGTTGCCCTGACTCAATTTCCAGATATCTAAACCTGGACAATGGAGAGTCATCATCGACACAAACATGAGGAGTACATGTAGTCAGGTATCTTAAAGAGACAGTACAGCTCATTAATGATGTTTAATCTTACACAGAGCTGTAGATTAATATTTTAATATGTGATGTTGCACATTTGAAAATTTTGTACAGCTTTATTTTTGTTTATTTTTTGGTTTTCTGCACAGTGCACTTTCTTTCACCATTATAAGCTTTTTTCCCTGCAGTAAGTATCTTAATTTCTTAAAACAACTGTTTTTTTTAATAAAGCTTTTGTTATGGATTTGGAGCCATCAGTCATTTATCTTTATAACTTTGCGTTTTTCTCCATCAAATATGGCAAAATAGTAAATAGTCCATTTCCAGATCCCAAGATAACATATGCACCTGGATGACTGAGAGTCTTCACTGACATATGCAGATGTTTCTTTTTTCCAGAACCCAAGAATATTCACCCCTCTGTCATATATGACAAAGGAAAGTATCAAATTCTCACATTTAAGAAGTTTGAAACAGCTTATGTTTGAAATACTTTTATCTAAAAAATGAAATGTTTCTTAGTCTTTAGTGAAACGTAAAGAGTTGATGATTGAATACTAAACTGGATCTTTCCTGGGGTGAACTGAGGTCATTTTCTTGCCTGCTTAAAAACAAGTTTTTTACTTAGACACAGAAAACACAGGGTCATTCATATAAACAGTGAACAATAGAGGACCCAGAATGGATCCCTGCTGTGCATCATTAATAACTATCAGAAATTCAGATTTTTCCTTCACACACTGATGTTCTTCTGGTCTGAATATGTTTACCAGTTCAGCACAGCCTTGGTAACTTCCCGTTTACCCCAGTGGGAGGAGAGTCACAAGAGAAGCAGCTGCTGATCTATCTAGTGAGCTGTTACCACAGAGCCAGTAATGACCATCACGTGGGGTTTTCCACCATCTTTTCACAGCAGGTCAACAGATCAGGGGAACAGCTCTCTGTAAAATTTCCATCATGTGATTTGGTGAAAGACCCCATGTCTCCATGGGAAACAGGAGAGACCAGGACTGTGTGCATCATCATCTTTAATAGAGTCAGACCAAAATGCAATCTAGGATATGAAACAAGGTTATGGTGAACAGCTGGACATGGTACACCAAAGAAGAAATACATTACAAGAATATAATGTATTTGTTGGTACCTGCAGGATCCATTTGGATCCATTAGTTTTAATAATTTATGTACTGCAGTACAGTGGTGATGAACTTCTGTATACATGTTTGAAACCCAGATGCGAACATACAGTATGTATCAGTGTGTCAGGAGCTGAAGAGTTTTGTGTGTCAGTGGCAATGATAACCACAACCTCTGAAACACCACCTATACAGTATTTTCTGATCCCACCTCATGCTGGTCTAGATATCGTGTTTGTTTTCAGAGCTTGTGTTCACTTAAACATTAACACATGTTGTGTTGGTGTTTCTCTCTCGACTGAAACTACCAAACTTATAGTTGACTGATAACTCACTCAAATATCAGTTGATTGACATGTACATTTTCACTTCTGCATCCTGATGATAAATTCAGATCACTCAACAGCCACATATTCAGCTCATTTTATCACCACAGTGTATCAACAGATAAGTCTTTGCTGAGTCTGCTGGGGGACTTTCCTGATACACTGAGCTCCTCTCTGTGTGTTGTCTCTTATGCCATCACTGCATGTTATTAACTTTGTTTCTTCTCTCTCCTAGTTGTGCTTCGTCCTCTCTCTCTCTCTGTATCTTTCTGCAGGTATCCTTGACCTTGGAGCTGTGGTTGCTGGTCCTGCCGACCTGCCCGGTGCCTCGTCTGCTGCTCCTTGTTGTTGTCTTGATATCTTTTACCTGCTGTTAATTGTTAAATCTTAACAATGAGAAACAACAGAGACTCAAAGAACGTGTGTTATTAAACTGGTTTTAACCTTGTTCTGTTCATTTTACTGAGCAGATGTGTTCATGTGACAATGTGAATAAAAGTCACAATTTCTAGCTTAAAGTCAGAATTATGAGAAATCTGAATTTTTAGGTTAAAGTCTGAATAAAACTGTGTCAACATAATAAAACAACTGGAATTATCTGCAGCCTGGTCTGTGTGCAGCTGCAGCAGCCTCATTTTCATTGCATATAACTAAAATCTCTTAACACATCAATAACACATTTCTCTCTGCTCATAAAAAAGTTTGAACACTTCGTCTCAGTGTGAACACAACATTTTGTCTTTCTCTAAGGTGTGATGTGAACTTGTGATTCAGTTTATCGGTATAAACACTTAACAGGACAGAAAAGGTGACGGTTCGTGAAGACACTGTTGAGAGCAGAAACATTTAGGAAATGTTGATGCAGATTTTTTACAAACCGTGTTGTATACTGTGTTCAGAAAGGTGCTGCCTCCTGCTGGTTGATTCATGTCACTGCTCGTCTCTCTTCAGGAGGTGGTGACACACTGAAAATGTTTTATTCTCTTCACTCTGTTTATTTATCCCGTTAATTGTTAAATCTTAACAATGAGAAAAAGCAGAGACTCCAAGGACGTGTGTTATTAAACTGGTTTTAACCTGGTTCTGTTAATTTTACTGAGCAGATGTGTTCATGTGACAATCTGAATAAAAGTCAAAAATGTTTGCTTAAAGTCAGACTTTTGAGATAAAATAGTTTAATAGAAAATAAGGGACATCGTGAGAACTGTGAATGATATGAGATGAAAATGTGATGTGTCTGTGTGAAAATTAAGTTAAAACAAAACAAAATAAAAGTGTTTGTTATTATTATGACGTGTCATTTTTTGCTCTTTGTTAACTGTGACTTTATTGTAAAGAACAAATGTTAGCGTGGTGGGTAAAAGTGAGTGATGTTCGTGATACTAGAGGATCTGACGTGCAGCTCACAGAGGACCAGACGTTGCACACTGGTTCTCTTTTTTTAATATTTATATTATGAACAAATGAAACACAATACAATACAAACTATAGAGGATACATATATGTAAACAAAAATCAAAGTATGGGGGAGGCTAGATTGATTTCACAGTATAAAAAATAGTGAAAGATAACAAATAGGGAGCACAGGCCAAAAGACACAGGAGGCATAAATCAAAACAGTAATAAATGAGGTATGTCGTCATGAATACTTCTTACAGATTTGCTGGATTTCAGGTTCTTAAGTGACAGGAAGCATTGTTTAAAATCATTAATGAACCATGTGAAAGACAGTTTATTATTTCTCCACTTACTACAATGTATATGGTATTTACCTAAGAGAATGACAATGTTCATCATATCAGAGAAAATAATATGATACATGTCAAACTGTGGGATATCATTAATCTTGAGTGATAACCAGCTGTGTATTTCTAACCAAAAATTAGCTGATACATAAAAAGAACAAGTGTTGTAATGTTTCACAAGCTGAATCACAAAAAGAACACAGGTCCACCTCAAATTTAAATCTTCTCTTTAGAAACTCTGCCATTATATTGTTATCTTGAAATGTGTTTCTTTAATTTTGGGGGAAACAGGCCACTTAACAAATTTAGAAAAAGCCTTTTTCATTAACGGCTGATCCCCATTTAAAACTTGTAGATGTTTTCCAGAATTAAACTCATGGAAAAGAATGGATTTCAAATTAGCACTAATAACTTTATTGTTACATTTACTATCGTTTAGATTACAATTTCCAATTTTAAAGTTTGGCAGCACTGGTTTGACTTCTGAATATAACATGATGCTGTAGATTAACTGTCTTAATGCCACAGTAATAACATGACACACCTGCCTTTATTCTTTTTGTGAACAATTTAATTTGTATTCCTTCAAAAAAGACATGTAATCAAACAAATTACTGTCTGAGTCCAACAATGCTTTCAATAATGTTTTGTTGCTCATGTCTTTTCTGTTTAGTAGAGGATTTTCTTATTTGAATTGCCACCTGTTTAACTTTGAATTTGAACCATTCACATTTGCTTAAACTTGACATTTCCAGTTGGTCAATTTCCTCAAGTAAGTGTTTCACTTCAGTACAAAAGTTGTCATTATGTAGAAGGTTGTTATTAAATTTCCAAATTAAAATACAAGGTCCCTATTTAGTTAATGAAATGGACAAGTTAATCACACAGTGGTCAGTTAGAGGAGATGCTGAGCTTTCACACTTTGAAATATCATTAATCAAATTGTTTGAAATTAACCAGCAATGTATCCTTGAACATTGACCATTGTTGGAGGAATTAAACCAAGTGTACTGAGTTGCAGTGGGATTTTTCTCCAATAGTCACACAGGCTGACTTTGGTGACCAGGTTAAGAATATTATCATCAAAAATGTGACATGATGACTTAAATGAAACACAATCTAAGGAAGGATCAGGAACTACATTAAAGTCTCCTCCCATAATGATCTTGTCAGCTGAATAACGTAACTTATATTGCTCCAATTTATCACAGAGGAAAGTAAGTTGTTCTGAGTTTGTTCTGAGCTCTATTATTTTAAGGCTATATACATAACAGAATATAGTTTGAACCATGAATTTCTGACACCACCATTAGCCAATGACCATCAGAGTCACTTTTATATTCAATGACATTACCTGGGAACCTATTAAATAAAATCATCACTCCAGCTGAATGAGATGTTCCATGACTAAAGAAAACAGAGTCTCCCCACTGTAGTTTCCAGAACTCAGTGTCCGCCTCCACTGAGTGAGACTCTTGCAAAGAAACACAGAAACACTTTAGCTCCTTGCAGAAAAGAAAATTTGCTTTACATTTCACAGTGTTTTTAGCCCCCTAGCGTTTAACAAAATAAAAGATAATGTAACCCTTATTTCTGGATGTTGGTAGCGGGCTCCAATCTCTCTGGCCTGTGGGTATTAAGCGGGCTACAGTTGTCTTGGTGAAATACTCTTCTTTAATTAAACCAACACGGCATGACAGTACATTTCAACCTTTGGGTTTCGCTCCTCACTCTGGCACACACGTTGTTCTCTCATCTGGTGTTACACTCTAAAACGTTCCCCGTGTGCCAAGGCAGGTAGGAACTAATATTTCCAAGGGAAAATACTCAACAACTTAAATGTGACACATGTAAATATAACAAAATAATAAAGTGCTGTAACTGATAATTAATGAAATAATAAATAATACTTAAATCTGATCATTCAACATAACATTGTAAAGGTAAAATAAATATATGTTAACCTTTACAGGATGTACTGCAAAGCATAATAATAATATATAACATAAATCAGTAGAATATACTCAGTTAAAATAATCCAAATAAATAATGTGTACAGTAACTAAGGTTACAATAATATAAAAGACGTCTTTAGACTTCTTGAATAAAAAAATGAACATTTAGAAGAGACGCAGGGACGAGCAGCTGTATCCTTCATATGAACAAGTAGTGCAATAACCCTTTTAACAATCAGGGAAAACGTGAAATATTAAAGCTGATTTAACATCAGCAAACCTGAGAAGTGAAACCTAATGTTCAGTTCGGTTGTTAATCAGCGCGTAGCCTTCCTTCAGAAACGCTCTCTTCCCCTTACTCCTGGTTTGCTGGACCAGCGGCCACAGTTTGGCTCCTGTCTTCTTTGGAGAACTCTACCTGACCTCTCGTCTCTGGATTTCTTCCTGACGCTGGAGAACAGCTGCTGCCTTATTGTTGCCTACGTATGACGTCAGAGCATAACAGGCAGGACGAGGGAGTGGACTCCGCCATTTTCCATCTCGAGTTACACTTCTACTTCTATTTCCATTTCTATTTATGAAGCAAAGATCGAGCTGCGTACAGATTCTGTACAACCCTTCTGTATTAGAAATAAATATGAGGAATATTTGGTTCAACGTGGTGGACCGTGGTGAGAAAAGGTAAGACTGACTTTAGATAAACAGCTTCTTCAGAAAGACAAGATGACGCGCCAAGTGTTGGATGTCGTTATAGTCTATATTATCAAAGACGTTAAGACGTCAAATCTACTCTTAGCTTCTCTAATAAGACTTACTGTTCAGATGTGGCACATTTTTTGGCTTTTGGTCAGAAAAGAAAATACATTTATACATAGAAGACGGACTGTTTTTTTCCATAGCCTGCCATTGTATAAGAGGACAAAGTGATTCCGCAGTGAAGCTACAGAATGTTAAAGATAGATAACAAACAAGAAAGATAACAATTACATGAATATATGTATGGCAGTTAAACAGATTTTTTCTCTTTTCCTTTTTGTTTTGTTTGAAAGAGCAGGTTCGTGAAAATACTATTTATTATATACATGTTACTTTGACTTACATTTTTAACATATGTAGCATAGTAAAGCTGTGGTTGAGGCGTTACTGAGGCGACGCCAGCGTGTGATGTAGTCAACAAGGGACGTCATCAGTCAGCGACTCCCTAGCACCGGCACTTCGACAGTTCACTCGACTGAAACAAACTCCGTAGCAGATATGTTATTCTTGCCTTTCTCGTGTTTGTTGGTCCTCCGTTGGACTTCTGCATTAAAAGGTTAGTGTCTCTGTGTGTATGTGTCGAGTTTTTGTTCGCTGACACTGTTTAGCTGCAGCTGGGTTTTAAATGGTCTCCGCTGGACTGGCATGTTAGCACATAATTAGCATATTAGCGACCGGTTATTAGCATATTATCGACCGGTTGTTAGCATATTAGCGACCGGTTGTTAGCTGAGGCAACAGTGACGCTCTACTGTATCATACTAACCCCTGTTTTTAACTTTATTTTTTTTGCTCTATAACCATGGATTGATTATAAGACAGTGGACCCCTGGGCGCACACGTAAACGGAGCAAGACGTATACTTTTAATTTGAAATGACAAAATAATACATGTTGATGTCACTTTGTTTTATTTAGTCAATTCTTAATCATCTTTAACTACGTTTTTATTTGTATATCTTTGCTGTAGTCTTTTAGTGCTCTCATCCTCATTTTGTGTGTTTATGACTGTTTTTAATTCGTTTTTGCATTGGCTTTGGAGGCCAGTCTGGATGCTATAAGTAGTTAGTAGGCCAGGAGTTTTGTATCCCAGTCTCATTACACAGACACAAGCTCCCACTCGTCCCCTGTTGTTTCTCCTTCTGTCACAATATGAGATCTCTTCATGTCATATTAGTTCAGTGAAACTTGCTTTCACAGTAGCGTCTTCAGTTTTGTACAAACTTTTTGCCATCAAACCTGTAGAAAACACCTGCTGAAGCAGTCACCGGGATAAGTCCTCTCCTGTCCTCCTCAGTTTTTATGTTGCACATTATCAAACATAGCTCAGCGTTAACAGCTGAGATTGTAGCAGAAGTAGAAGTATGTGCAAATGTCATCAGGTTTATAGTAGATCACATTACATTAAAATCGACTGGATTTATGTTATTTCTCACTATTCTGAGATCGGGTTTCTTTCATTAATAGCAGTAATCCATCATCCTGAGTGGAGTAATTAATGTTAGCTTTGGGCAAGATTTTTTTTCCTCTACGTGAAGGTTCTTGCTAGATTTTGATGCCGGAATTTGTGGATGTTCTGACTTTTATCGACGGTTCATTTGCAGCTGTCAAAGAGCAGTTTTGCACACATACTAATTAATAACGACTACAATGAGAGCAATTTACAATCGACTGTTGTCATTCACAGTAGAAAACAAAGTGAAGTATCTTGGTCCAGACGTCAAGGACTTTAGTACAGCAGTGATATGTCTGTAAAACTAGAATTTCTGCCTCATGCTTGTAGGCCTCCACAAATCAAGGTGCAGTTTACCTGCATGTCTGTCCAGACTCACTCTAATCAGTTTATCCATGAGTTGACATTTGTACCAGATGTAATGAAATTCCCTCTTAGGTGTTCCTGAGAGATTATGTTGACAAGAATGGGACAGTGTATTGATGACTTATAACTTATCCTTGTCTTTGTTTGTGTTTGCACCCAGAGGTGGTAAAAAGGAAGCCAGGGGAGGACGTCACTCTTCAGTGTTCAGCTCCCAGAGATTCTACCATCGCAGTGTTAAAGTGGATCAGACCTGATCTGGAGGATTCTGTCTACTACTATCGAGAAAAGCGCTCGTACGACGACTTCCAAAGTCCGACTTTTCACGGTCGGGTGGAGCTGAGAGACCAAAAGATGAAGGACGGAGACATGTCTGTGATTCTGAAGAACGTCAGCAGCAACGATACTGGAACGTATGAGTGTCACATTACAGTGGAAAAAAATGGACGCAGAAGCAACGGCACATACGTCAACCGTGTCATCTTTCTGAAGGTTGAAAACCCTGCTGGACCAATCGAGGATGGAGGAAACACGGATGGAGGACGTGCATGTGTTGGATTGATAGCTGGCCTGTCAGTTGCTGGTGTTGGAATTGTTCTTGTTTTCTTTGTACTCCGCTACTTTTCCAAAAAAGGATGAAGTGAGGAAAAATGGGGACATATAAATAACTACATTTGTGCCCGTTTTTCATCAACCCACCAAAGCTTAAAGGGAAAGTGGATTAGACGGCCCAGAAATTTGCCCCTCAAGATAGAATCAGCATTATCATTGATATTATGATCATGTATTTATCACTAACATCAGGTCCTGTTATTGCAGATGTTGTCTTATTGCAAACTTGCTGGCTGCATTTATTAAGGGTTTATAATCAGGCTGGTCATTCTGCAGATACAGTCACACTACCAGACTCAGCTACTGCCAACAGTTCTGTAAAACCTAAGCCAGGATGCACTGATCAAACTGAGTCGAGCTGTGTTTTTTTTTCTTTTGTTATGCTGGATTTCTTAATTCTATTTTTGTGCAATTATTCTTGTACACTCCACAAGGAAGAAACTAACATTTTATAAGAATTCAAACTATTTCTAAAATGATATGTGATGTATGATGTATAATATGAGCTGCATCAATGTCTGGATTATTTTTTATAGAAGGAAATACGGTTAAACAAATCTTGAAAGTGCTGATGGCTCAAGTGTAATTGAAGCTACAGTAAAACAGAAACACTGGGCTTTGTGTGTGAGAGGAAAAGCCTTGAACTTCAGTTCCTTAAGATTTCAGTCGTGGCTGCTTTGGTGAGACTTGAATGTTTTAATGCCTCTTCACATAAATGTAACCAAGACACATAAAGAAAAACTTGACATTAAACATACTGTGTCACTGTATTTTTTTTCTGTAACTATAGGTCTGAAGGGAGAAGCTGTTTAGGTCACACCTGAACAACTTCATCTGCTAGTAAAGATGAACTGATACATTTTAGATGTGTGGAGAGAAAATGTGTTTGCTGCTGTTCACCTTTGAGCTGACGGTGGTCCACATCTGTTGTCTCTGAGCAAGAACTCAAGAGACACTGTTGTCTCTGACTTTTTATTTGCAATTTGGTGCTGTCGACCAACAACACAAAGAACAAAGACACTGAAATCATCAGGGACAAACAAAGCAGACACATTCATGAAGGTAGATAATGACACTAAAACGTCTGAAAGTGATGTATTGAAGTATTTTGGGGAAGGAAAAAAAAGGTAACTAGTGAGTGTGGTTGATTTTTATTTAACTGTTGAACTCCCTGATATCTACTTAAAGTAATTTTAAGCAAGAATGTGATATTTGCTACTTCCTGTTTCTCAAATGTGACATTTAGATTTTTGTCACGCATGAAAGTGAACTGGAAATTTCTGGGTTTTGGGTGGTTGGTAGGATAAAACATAATAAATAATATACTGGTGTTTTACAGACAAAGCAAATTCATCACTCAAAAACATTCAGGAGATAACATCATTTGGCAGACATGTTTGTCGGTTATTATTATTATTATTTTAAATTATTATTCCTTTAGAGTTTCCTAAGTCTAATGACAGAATACTTTGTCAATGAACAGTAGACATTTTCTGTTGTGGTATATCCTTGTTGAGGGTGAGATATCACAGGGAAGAAAAACAGCAAATTTCTGGAGTTTAATATATGTGTTGAGTTAAAAACGTGTGACAGAGTTAGAGTTTTTTTATTTCTAATTTATTTAAAGCATACTCTAAACAGTTTAATTGCTTGGTGTTCATTCACTATGTGTTGGGGAGCCTGATTCAGTACTACTTCTGGTGTTGGCTGCTCTAATAATAATTGTTACTTTAATAATCCTGGGGAAATTCTTTGTGGACAGGCCTTTGTCAGGTAAAAGTTGACTAACTGAAAGTTCAGTCAGGACGACATTCCTCTATAATGAATCATCCTCTTGCTTTCACCTTGTCTGCCTCTCTCTTCTCCTCTTTTAATCATCTTTATCCTTTCTTGTGTCTCTGCAGATATTTGTACAAGTCTGTATTTGTGATATTTTTTGTCTAATCCAACAGTTCTGCAATAAATCCGCCTGCATGAAGATGATAGTATTCAGCTTGTGGTAAACAGTTTCACTGAGATGTTGGTTCTTCTAAATAATCATTTTGTAGGTTGTTATTTGTGCTGCTGTTGAAATATATTGCAGCCTATCATACGGAGACGTGTTTCTGTTTTTAAGCCTCACTTCTATGTAGCCTGTTCTATACAGCATGGTGCTGTAGTGTTGCCTCACACCAAGGACGAGCTGGGTCTGAATCCACCAGTCAGCCATGTGCCTTTTTGTGTGGAGTCTGCATGTTCTGCCTGTGTGTGTGTGGTCTCTAGCTCAGGTGCAAAGTGTAAGACAGGCAGAATACATCATTGTTGGGAGGACTGCAGGAGTCTGGAAATGACTAGGACTGAGGTCTCTGACTGAGGGGAAATTGAATTCTCAAGGTATCCTACAGGAAAATGTCAGGGTGTCTGTCTGCAAGCTCAGACGAAGTTGGGTGATGCAGCAGGACAATGACCCTAAACACTGAAGTAAACTTATGACAGAATGACTTCAGAGACACAAAGTCCATCTTTTGCTGTGGCCCAGTCAGAGCACAGACCTGAACCCAATATAGATGCTGTGGATTCACACCAGACGTCAGATTAAATTAAACAAGACATGAAGGTTACACATCAGGCCGTCCACGTGAATCTGACATGGATTTGTAAGTTAAAACAACTACCTACCTAAAGTAACTAAAGTAAGATGAAAATGGGCACTGAACCGTTTCCTCACATGACCTCCAGACCAGTGTCTGCAGGTTTAGAGTTGTCCTTTCACACATGAGGCACCCAGCAGTCAGACGTGTTCTCACTTACTGGACAGACTCTATATGGATTATGTAAGTGGAGGCACTCGGGTAGAACATGCAGGAGACAGAAAGAAAAAATTTACTGTGGAAATTGCAGTTCACACTTTGACTTGTGTACTTAATAATAATAGGGCACTTCGGGTGCCTGTGGATCAGGAGGTAGAGCAGTCGCTCTGTTTTTTTAATTCATCAACGTTAAACTACTTCTCTCCATTGACTTTTTTCTCTCCATGTTTACTGTTACTGGCAGCAGGCGAGTGATGATGACAGGCGACATGTGCAGAGACTTTAATGATGTGACTGGATGTGAAGCAGATCCAGGGCTTCGTGTGAAAGATAAATCTGATTTAGTTTGTTCACAGTTCAGACTAAAAAGTCAGACTACATCATGTAGGGACAAAATATTGAATTTGAGCCACTTCGTCTCTAAAATCTGTTTCTGAACCAAGGATTATGATAATTGTTAATTAATTTTTTGGTAAACTTTGTCTTGCAGGACAGCTGTCCACAGCACTTTATTACATCAGTATGTGGTTTGTGCCCCTAAAATAAAGTTTTTATTCATGTATAGCAGCTGGTTGTTTATGTCATCATCACTGATGTTTAACATCAGTAATATTCATTGCTGTTTATTTGGTGGATTGCCCCTGTTGTGCATTTTTATATGTTTATTTTTATCCTTGCTCCACTACGACCGCTCCTCCTTCATCTGGACTTTTTATCTCTTTTTTTTAGAGTTCTTCTGCTTCACCTTTAGTCAGATTACATTTTCATATTTCAAAAAAATTCATTAACTTCTTATGAAACCTTTTTAGTAAAACCACTGAATGTGGGATTTGTGTTTGAAAACAGCTGATGTCTCATGAGATGTTGGGGCTCCATGTTTTCCTCTTTGTCCTCTGGAGGGTGGATCTCCAAAAGACTCCAATCACAGCCAGTGATCAGAAAACACTTTGTCTCCCACTTTATTAACTCTTCATGACTTTATAAGCTAATTATTTAAATTTTAAACGAAAATAAAGTAACGGCGCGTTATAAATGAACGAAGCGTTGAAGAGTCAAACCAGAAGGTGGCAGCAGCCTGAGAACCTCGAAGAAAGAGGAGAAGGACGAGAAGACTCAGTTACATGAACCAGAGAGAAGAGGAGACAAAGTGGATTCCTGCACAGGATAAAAACTGGAGCTGGTTGTGGATTGTAAACACTGTCTGGATTAATCTCTGCACAGTTTCTAAGGTTTATATGATACAGACGCAGACGTGATGCGGGATTTTGTGCACATGGCAGAAAGAGTCGGTGGTTTTCTGGAAACTGTAAAAAAAAAAAAAAAAAGATCTGTTGACAAATACAAGGACAAAGTGAGTAACAGCTGGACGGAGACAACGTACTGTTTTATATGTGAGTGGTTTTGTGTCCTGATGAAACACAGACAGCAGTGGGCTTTTAAACGAGGGTGATCACATGTGTTTAACCGTGTACAACTCAGCCTGACATTATAGTATAAAGCGTGTGTGAAGTGGCCACAAACTCTTTTTCTCAGTAAGATTACTATGTTAAATGACACAGTGGAGACCTGCTCACAGTTTATTTTAATGAAGATAAACTGAAGGCGGATTTATTATAGGATCCATTAGACTGTTTTAACTTTCAGTATTAACTGACAGCTGGAAAATAAAATACCTTAAAATACCTAAATATCTTGAAATATATTAAATAGATACACGCAAGTCTAGATGCAGTGTTGTCTCTGTGTGCTCTGCAACCCCCACTCCCCCATCCATTAAATACGAGCATGAGTCTGTATCTGTGCCAGAGTGTGGAGGTCGCTTCACGGAACAGCTCCTGTTAAACTTTCACTTTCAAACCGCAGCAGCTCTCTGTGTTTTCAGCCAGTATGTTATTAGTGGTTTTTCACTCGTTTCTCCTGGTTTCCTGGTTGACTTCTACGTTTGCAGGTGAGATTGTGTTTGTTTGTGTTTGAGAAAAACTGACGTTGATGTTTTGGTGTCTCCTATTGTTCCGTCACTCTGGTTAGAAATTAAAGACAGATGCCTCTGTCAGTATCTGTTGGGCAGCGTTTGACTTGGAGAAATAAAATAATCACTTGTGTGATGTAAAACATTCGTTTCTATTCAGACAAACTAGAAGTGAACTGTTTTTAAAGTGTGATGATGTGAACTGAAACAGTGGAACAGTATGTTTCTTTATACATTAATATTTAATTGACATGTTGGGAGGTTGGATATCTCAGACTTTCTGGCGTCAACGCTGTGAATGCTGGTTTGACTCGAACCTTCATTCACTTTCTGTATTGAAACGTCTCGGTCACCGTACTTCCACTACTTCTCTCATTAATGATTCTGTTTTTTTTTTTGTAGTTTTTCAGCGGTTCTAATGTGACAATTTAAATATTCAGACATCCCTTAAGCAGCACACGAGGACAGTGTGGAAAAGTTCACAAAATAATTTACTGTTACATTCTGAACGATGCTGAATCTGCGTCGGGGACAATTAATAATCATGAATAATTAATGAAGTTAGAAGAAGTTCTTACTGTGGAGACTCACAGGAAATAATTCAGCTGGAAGCTAGACAGAAATGACGCCGTCGTGTAAATAAGATAAATAACATGAAACTGTTTAGTTTGTTTTATAAAAGAACAAATGAACTTGATCGTCAAGGGCGGCGGGGCGCCCCCCTATTATAGTGGTAGGGGAAACACTGCATAAAATATGCTAATTTTCTGAGGGGAAAATATAATTGTACAGTTGGATACCTGAAGTCAAACAGTTGTGTTGTTATGTGCAAATTAAACCCAGACAGACACAGTTTGTTGAGATGCATTTAAGTAACCTGGCGACTGAGAGAATCCGAGTAACACTGAAACTAGAGAATATGTTTAAAGTCACCATAGTGACGTGTTAACAGACCATGAGCTGCAAGTATGAAGAGCTTTTAGTTTCATTATTGACGAGGATTACTTGTCTGTAAAGTATTGAAAATGTCCACCAGCTTTCCCAGACTCTGAAGTGACATCATGAAATTATTATTTTTATTTGATGAAATGTACAAAATCCCCAAATGTTCGGTTAACTGTGATATTAAAACTAAACAGTCCAGTTCTCCTGTCAGAGAATCAGAAACGAGAGTCATCAAGTCATCAGAAAATCACAAATGTTAAGATGTTAACAAAAGAAATTCATTTTACAGTTAATTGACCCATTGTTGCAGCTCCACAAGCCTGATAGAGGCGACTTAATGTTGGTATTAGACTGTAGATCAGATTGTTTATACTGTAATGTGAGGACACACAACTCTATGTAGTGACCTCCTCTCTGTGGCTGTAAAACAAGCCCAAATCATCACCCTCCACCACCGTGCTCGATGGTGTCTATGAGGTGTTTCTACTTAAGTGCTGCGTTTGGTTTTTGCCAAACATGACGCTGGGCATTCAGGACAAACAACGCCGAATAAGACCTTGTGTTTTGATCAGATGCAGTTTTGCAAACCTCAGTCATGTGTTCATGTTCTTTTTAGACAGAAGAGTTTTTGTTCCGGCAACTTTTCCAAACAAACAGTACTTGTTCAGTCTTCTTCTAATTGTGCTGACATGTCATCTTTAACATTTTTAACTTGCTCAGTGTAGGGTCTGACATGTAGCTCTTGGTTTTTTTGTATTTCTCTGAGCGATGCACAGTAGGTAGGAGGGATAGTAAGTTTGGAACATGACTGTACAGTCATGCAAAGTGGAGGATCTGCATCAAGTGCATCCATCACTGCCTCCATCAGTATGGATACCACTCCATACTGAAGAGGTCACTCCCTCTAGACAACGACTGACTGCTGATAACTTCATTGTGCAGCAAGACAATGACCCCAAACATAGTGTTGCTGCAGAATGTACAAATTCTCTAGAGAAGGAAGTAGCTGCTGGGATACTCTTTGTGAAAGGTTGGCAGCAGAATCACCAGATCTGAACCCCATCGAGCTGGTGTGGGAGAAGCTGCACTGAAGAGCACAGCAGACCTTTGGGAAGTGGAAATCAGACCTGAATATCTGTAAAAACCGATCAGTAGAGTGTCACCGACAGTTCATTTGACCATTGTTCTGTGTTTGAATGTGCTTACACTTCTAAGCACTTTAATAATGAATTGTTAACTGTTATTAATATTTATGTTTTGTGATTGATTTACAACCGTTTAACTGAATAAAATGAACAAAACATAAAAAGAACACATACTGTACTGTAGGTTTCCAAAGTTTTTTTTTCCAGTGTATAGTTATCTCTGAAGATCTCTATCATTAACCTTTTTCACTAACTTTTACATTTTCTTTTCTCTTTGTTTAGATCAAGTGAGAGTGAAGCCTGGAGAAGACGTCCTCCTTCAGTCTCGAGCTCCCAGAGAATCTTCCATCAGACTGTTGGAGTGGATCAGACCTGACCTGAAGTCAGACGGTGATGTTTTCTTCTACCGTAATGACCGCACCTATGAAAAGTACCAACATCCATCTTTTCGTGGTCGAGTGGAGCTGAAAGATCCAGAGATGAAGGACGGAGACGTGTCTGTGGTTCTGAAGAACATCAACATCAACGATACTGGAACGTACGAGTGTCGAATCATCGTCAGCGTCACAATAAGCAATGAGAGAAGCAGCTCTGAGCTCAGAGAAATTGTGAACTTGGAAGTTTTAGACTCAGGTGAGTTAGTAAAGCTGAGTGTGTGTTTGATTCTGTTGTGTTCTTCACTCATCACCTACCTGACACCTGCTAACTCACATCTGGTTCTTATCCGCAGGTCTCACTGTAGCTGCTAACACCTGGGACGAGGAGATGACTGATAAAACCATCAATGATGGAGAAAAGAAGGATGTAATTGTTGGACTGACTGTTGTTGTTCTTCTGGTTGTTGTTGGTTTTCTGCTCTTTAGAAATAAACAACATCTGAAGCCGCATTTATATAAACTAACTCCTGAAAGAGAAGGTGAACATCAGGAGGCCTAAAATAGCTTTGGCAAATCACTACATCATCTCTTGCTCTTCAGTGTTGGAGTTTGTTTCCACCAGGACAACACTATGACTAGCAGCACCAGAGCTAAACTTATTTGTATCTTGAACTTCACTTCCATCCCTCCCAGCTTCTCCTCCCTCTATTTATTTCATTTTATTTTGTTTTAACTTTGGGTTGGATAAGGCAAAAGTAGGGAAAAAGTTAAGAAAAGTTTGACTTGCACCTTCACCATTATACCTGTTAAAGTGAGTCTAAAAGCTGTGCATGAGAAACTGATGCTGAACCTTTAAACACATTGAAACACACATTTCCCTTCTAGTCCCTCTGTAAATGCAAAGCTTCGCCTCTCCATTGATCCTCCTCTCTGCTGTTAATTCTCCTTCTCCATGTTTATTTCTCCATGTTGTGAGGAGTCGACACTGAAAGATTTCATTTGTTCACATATCCAACAAAACATCTGATTGAATTCACTTGGGCTCAAGAATTCTTGTAATGTGAGCATAACCGAAGTCTTTGTTTCTCTGTATAAAAGCCTCTCTAAAACTCTGCACTTCTTCCACGTTCTCAGGTCAAAACAGAATTCAGTACTGCAGCAAATTTAATTGTTTCACTAATCGTCATTTATGACAAAGAACTGTTTATTTCATTATTAAACTTGTTGCTGATTAATTCTGTCAGTGCTCCGCTTTGTAACAGTCTGCAACTCATCTTATTTACTTCTTAGTGAATCTTCAAAAGTTCAGATGATTGATGAAATCTGTACTAGTAAACTGGTTCTTTCCTGGTGTGAACACAGAACATAGCATCCTTCATATACATAAACAGTGAACAATAGAGGACCCAGAATGGATCCCTGCTGTGCATCATTAAGAACTATCAGAAATTAAGATTTTACCCTCACACACTGATGTTCTTCTGGTCTGAATATGTTTACCAGTTCAACTGGTGCCTTGGTAACTACCTGTTTAGCCCAATGGGAGGAGAGTCACAAGAGAATCTGATCCATCAGTGAGCTGTTATCACAGAGCCAGTAATGAGCATCGCGTGGGGTTTTCCACCCATGTTTACAGCAGGTCAACAGATCAGGGGAACAGCTCTCTGTAAAATTTCCATCACGTCACCTGGTAAAAGACCTCATGTCTCCATGGGAAACAGCAGAGACCTGGACTGTGCATCATCATGTTTTATAGAGTCAGACCCAAATGCAATCTAGGACATGAAACAAGATTATTAAACTGGTTTTAACCTTGTTCTGTTCATTTTACTGAGCAGATGTGTTCATGTGACAATCTGAATAAAAGTCACAATTTCTAGCTTAAAGTCAGAATTATGAGAAATAAAAGTCAGAATTTTTAGGATAAAGTCTGAATAAAGAATAAAAGTCAGACTTCTGAGATTAAAGTAAAAAATCTTTAAACCAAGAATTCTGAGGAAAAAGTCGGATATTTGAGTTTAAAGTAGTCAAGTCATATTTTTATAATGGTTTTAATCCTCATTCTTAGTGAAACAGACAATAACAAGAGACATGAACTGTGACGTGTCTGTGAGAAAACTAAGTTAAACTAATTGAAATCATTAAGTAATAAAAGCGTTTGTTATTATTATTACATGTCATGTTTTGCTCTTTGTTAACTGTGACTTTATTGTAAAGAACAAATGTTACGGTGGTGGGTAAAAGTGAGTGATGTTGGTGATACTAGAGGATCTGACGTGCAGCTCACAGAGGAACAGACGTCTCACACTGGTTTTCTGGTCTCAGTCTCCGACTGAACAACACGAAGCTCGCACAAAAAGCTGCAGCAGCCATGATGATCTGATATCTGAACAAAGTCACAGTCTCAACACAAACTTCAACACGGAATCTCGAGCTGGATAATGATGGATCCAAACTGTGTGATGTTGACTTTGACGATTTTTATCGTGGACAAGATGGAAACTGGTGGAAAACGGTAAGATTGAGTTGGTTTGATCAGGAGCTGTAACGAGGTGGTTTTAGAGCAGAATCAGTCTGTAGAGGAGATCACAGGAACGTGGACTTTATACTCTGTTACAGGACTGAAGACAGAAGATTTTTACTCATTTTTAAAACATGTTAAATAAATAATAATAATTAAAATTATATTTAAATAAAAAGCGTGCAGTGACCCTGAACGGACCACGGTGAATTAACACATCGTGTTTGAGAAACTCACAGATGGAAAATGTAGCTGTGGAGAAACAAGTAGATTCAAGTCGACATGTGGATCAGTAGTTAGAGCCTCAGAGTCAGTGGTTTGATTCCTGGTTCCTCCAGGACACATGTCGAGGTGTCTCAGACAAGACACAGAAAGTAGTAGAGCTGATGTGTCCTGTCTGTCAGCATTTCCTCATATCTAGTAGTAGTATACATATTTTAAACTTAAGAGATATATAACTTTATTCATTCTAGACAACAAATTAAAAACAGGTGTCAATAAATGTCAACAACAGCTGAAATCATTCTCCTACATTAAACCAGGCTCGACGTTAACGCTGCAGTAACGCGGTGAAGTCTTACAGTTGACCACTGGGGGCAGCAACACGCCTCAGCGCTAGTGGTGGGCGGGGATTGCGTGATGACGTTGGCGTGGTGTCACGCTCGCGGCGCCAGATTTGAAATGAGCGGTTACAGCTGGAGCTCGGTCCTAGTGAGAACGAGACGTTTTCTCTTCATCGTTTGTCTCTGTAAAGAAAATAACATCTATGACGCCGTCGGCAGTGAAAGTTTCCTGTGTCGTTTTCTCGTGTTTTCTGCTGTTCGTCGTCGCTGCAGATGAAGGTTGGTGTGTGTGTAGTTTGTCGTGTTTACAGAAACTTAACGCGGTTTAAAACATGTCCGCTCGGCACCGTCACACTGTAAATTAATGTATTAAAGTAAAAAACTGTTCACCAGCGATGAAACGACGTTCACAGTAAAAAAAATAGTCAAATATCCAGCTGTCAGTTTTACCGTGTCCTGTTTTAATGATCATTAAAACCACGGTCTGTCACCGCCGTAAAGAAAGTTAGCTCCTCACTTCACTAAATGTGACTGTTTACATCGGTACAAACTGTGGTACCAGCTCTCGTATGGTCTCTGTGTCCCCGGTACTTTGTGTAGATGCTGAGCTGGAGCCTGGAAAAAGATGGGTAGTAGGTGGTTGTATAGAGTTTAGATATGACATTTTATGAACTTAAAAAATTAAAGAAGGTGCATATATATGAAATGTTTTATGGAGAAATGAAATTGTTGTTTGATAACATATTCATGGTGATGAGCAAGTGTTATGTATATCATTGTGTGTGTGTTTATATATAAACACACGTGTATATATACATACATTTCTAATTATTTCTGGATTTTCTTTTCTACTTTTTTTTTAGATCAGTCACAGATGATTATAAAACCTGGAGAAGATGTCATTCTTCAGTGTCAGAGTCCCAGAGAAGCTTCTATCAGAAGGTTGGACTGGATCAGAGCTGACCTGAAGTCAGACGGTTACGTTTTCTTTTACTTTAACAACCACACATATGAAAACTACCAACATGAGTCTTTTCATGGTCGAGTGAAGCTGAAAGATCCAGAGATGAAGAACGGAGACTGTTCTGTGATACTAAAGAACGTCAGCATCTGTGATACTGGAACATACAGATGTTATGTTGCATATGGAGGCGAGCGTGAGATCTTCAACAACATCACTCTGACTGTCTCAAACTCAAGTGAGTTACTGTGTGTGTGTGTGTGTGTGTGTTGTTTCCTGGTTGTTGATGTGAGAGTGAAACATCACAGATCAGATGTTGGTGTTTTCTAAAGATGTTGTTGATGAGACTTTGTAGAAAACTGCTGCTATGAGTGATGTGATCAAAGTGCAGTAGATAATGTCTGACAGGAGTTTGAAGAGGAAATGGATTCATCACCTACCTGACACCTCACTACTCACATCTACTTCTTATCTGCAGGTCACAGTGAGGATAGAGGAAACAAGGAGGGAGGAGATGAGACGAAGGGAGACAAGGATGTACCTGTTGGACTTGTAGTTGGTTTGTCAGTTGTTCTGTTTCTCTGTTTTATTGGTTTTATTTGTTATGTGATATTTAAAAAACATCAGAATCAGATTTTATAGCAACTGCCTCCTGAAAAAGCAGGTGAACAACAGCAGGTGTAAAATGATCTTCACTCTGGAAACTCACTGATCTGATTCTTTTAGAGAAGATATGAACAAATCAACTCAATAAAAAAAACAAAAGTCTATTTAAAAAAGAAAATGATCTTCATGTACCAGCATATTTTTTAAAATATTTTTTTGATAACAGCAGTTTATTTATGCTCATTAATATTTTTTGTGCCTTTTTCTAAACGTTTCTTTACAAGAAGTCAACACTAAAAAAGAGAACATGTGGTGTCCCAGGAAGCAGAACAGGTTTAGAAAACACTGCAGAATCCTTCCCAAATCTCAAAGCTTATTTTGATATCATAGTCATATCTGATCCTTTCGTGTTGATGTGCAGTCGTGATAACACCGATTAAAATGTAGGACTGAAAGAAAAAGCTGATCCTCGGGCAGCAGGTTTCTGTCTGTACCAGCAACCTGGTCAAAAACCAGGACAGAACCTTTTCTGTCAGTCATCCAAATCTGGTCTTAACACATTGTGATCAAATTGCCTTTTCTGCTTCTATGTCAGATATTTGTTATTTTATTATTATTGTAGAGATGATTCTTTCTGTCTTTTTACTGGACTGTTGATGAACAAACCAAAACTATGTTTGAAAAGATTTTCAAGCTTGTTCTCTGAGGAGACGTGAATATTGGTTAAAGGGAAAATCCACAGAAATAAAGTCTACATTACTTTATTTAGTACTTTATTTTCTTTCCAGACAGCAAAAGTCCAGGTAGAACAACAGAGAAACAAAAAGTTAAAATACAACAATACTTCACCAAGACAGGATAAAAAATTTCCAATATTTCTAATAACAGTAGAAATAACTAGTAGAACTCTGTGATGGCTCAGTCAAGACTTTAATAATTACATTTTGTGAATCAATTAATTGACACATCTCTACCATCTTGGAATATTCTAAATGCATCAGATTAAGCCACCTGAAGCTTTTTGTCTTTGCACCACAAATTGCCTGTGTAGACTGGAGTAAACTATGGGTTAAAAAGATTTTTTTAAATTGTGACATCATCTGTACACGCCAACATATAACCTAATAACAAGTTAATATAACACAGCGATGATTGATGTTGAACAAAGTGTTTTTATTTGTAATATTTAGGCTAAGGAAAGAAAAATTCTCAACACCTGAAGACCATGAAAAGTGGTTGAAAGCTCTGAAAACAAAGATGTTAGATGTCAAAGTCTTTTATTGAATGAGTGATTGATGCTTGATGTCTGAATTGTTAATGTTACTTCCTGTTACAACAGGAGCCACAAACATGCAGATGAATCCTCTGTTTGTGTTCTTCTCTCTGATCAGATGCAGCTCACAGAAAAAACTGTTTTTCTTTCACTTGTCATCACTCTCCACATTTCTTAAGTTTTCATTGTTAGTCATGTCGTTATAATCCTAATTACAGTGAATTTAGTCAACAGCATGTTACTTACTGTGCTGCTAAAACACTGCTACATTCTTTTAATCCTGTATTAATCCAGTTAACTGCAGAGTGTGTGATGTTTTTAGTAGGTGAAAACGTTCTAAGCAGTGACTGATGGTTTAATATTACATAATAGTTTGTATGTGGCTCTATTAGTCTGTATTATCATAACCCTGAAGATAGAGGTTAATTATGGATCGTTGTCGCCCCCTTGTGGCATTTTTATGACAAATGTAAATAATAAAGTGTAGATAATAATATGGTAATAAATAAAATTCTGGAGACAAGGTAACACTTGTCACACTAATGTCTGTTATTAGAGTTTGTTTCCTGGAGTATTATATAAGTTCTTCCTTTGTGTCTTATAGACTACACTGAACAATCTTTGTCTGCTCTGACCTGACTGATCAGTAAATAAGAAGTCTGAATCTGAGTCTGAACATGTGCTGCATGTTGTGCCTCTGACAGGTGTCGAGATAAAATGTAACTAGGAGAAAATCAATGCAGCCTGAAAGACAACATGGTGTGTGACTGTTTTTATCTTGTCTGAACTGAGAAATAAGAATTACTGAATAAAAATACATGTAAACAACAACATCTGCAGAAAAAGACTAAAGTTCATCAGAGAACTGTACTTTTCCAGTCATCTGGTAACTCTTCTCTACCACCCAGCACCTGTCTCAGCCCCTCCAGTTAAGTAGCAGAGGGGGTTGTTAATCAGTGTCAGCTGTTTTGGTGTTAATGAAATTAACTAAAGAGGCAACAATGAGACAGCCCCAAAAACAGGAATGTTTTTGCAGGTAGAGCCCACAGACATTTTTTCCCTCCACATCTTTTTTTTTTTTTTTTTTTTTTAATGCTTTTCAGTAGTTTTGCATTTGACTAGGGTCAGTGTCACTACTGGTAGCATGAGGCGATACCTGGACTGTACAGAGACACAGGCAGTCCAACTCCACCAGGATGGCACATCAATACGTGCCAGTGCCAGAAGGTTTGCTGTCTCCCAGCACAGTCTCAAGAGCATGGAGGAGATTCCAGGAGACAAGAAGTTACTCTAGGAGAGCTGGACAGGGCCGTCGAAGGTCCTTAACCCATCAGCAGGACCGGTATCTGCTCCTTTGTGC
>JAUMHL010000011.1:847372-863663 GCA_032362345.1 Sandelia bainsii
TGATTCTTGAGCCACAGTTCAGGTCACACGTCTTTTTATTTTACGTGAAGACTAGAGAGCACACCATTCTTTGACTGTGTTTGACTGACTGTTGAAACATTTATCATTTTCAGTCATGTTGATACTGAAAAACACATAAGAACAAGACCTGTTTGTTTTTAAAACCAGAACCAGATGATACACCGACCCTCCAGACTCGTCCCGGTCTCTCTAGTCTCGTTGTGCACAGTTTTGTTAATTCATCAACACTGACCTGATGATCTGTGGAACCAGCGGGGTCGATGCTCTGCTGGTCCTGGTTCTGATTCTTGTCTTTTATACCGCTACTGTTGTGGTCCTGGTCAACGAAATCCTGGTCCTCGTCCTCCTCATTTATTCCGCTATTAGTGTGGTCCTGGTCAATAAAGTCTGGATCCTGGTTCTCCTCCTTTATAATGTTGTTGAAGTGGTCCTCCTCGATAAAGTCCGGATCCTGGTTCTCCTCCTTTATAACGTTGTTGAAGTGGTCCTGGTCGAGAAAATCCGGGTCCCGGTTCTCTTCCTTTATTCTGCTACTATTCTGGTCCGGGTCGAGAAAATCCGGGTCCCGGATCTCCTCCTTTACTCCGGTACTGTGCTGGTACTGCTCGATGAAATCCGGGTCCTGCATCTCCTCCTTTACTTCCACTTTACAATAATCATACTCGACCAGATCTGGGCCTTTGTTGTTGTTTGTTGTCGCCGCCATGTTGTGCCTTGGTGATCTCGCGATATCACGTATAGTCTCGCGGTAACTCGCTTGAGGTTTTTTCCGTTATTTGCATTTTTTTTCTTTTAAGAACCAAATCTTTATTTAAAACATAGAGTCCAGAGTCCACTAAAGTTTATTCATTAAGTTTCTGTTTTTTCCAGATCGTGTTTTATATTAAAGAGCCCATATTATGCCCATTGTTAACACATTTAAACACGTTTCAGAACAAACAGAAGAAATAAAATTCACATCATTATTACTAAATATACCTTCTTTTCTTGACATGGTACAGTTTAAACATTTGCAATGTTCCTCTGTGAATAAAAATATGGTTTTATGAGACTTATTTCATTAACTTCCAAAAGTGTCCATATGTTTCCATTGCTCAGTCTTGTCTCCAATATTTATCTATGATTTATTCCATTTCCAATTTAAGTTAATCATTTTTGCAGTAATTAATTGTCAGTACGATATTTCTGTACACAAGTATCATGTAGTTAAAGTATAATGAATATTCCTTTATTATCTATTTAAATTACTGTCTCTATTAAGACTTCTGTAACCTAATTAACAAGACTGCTGGATTAGTCTATGTGTGAACGTTATACCATGTGTATAAACACTGTTTCCATCTCCATATATCTAAGAGTCCCATTTGCAAACAGACATTTTTAAGACCACATTCTATGTTATTATTTTTTGGTGGAATTTGATCTATGTTGTACATATATCGGTATATACACGGTATTGAAATCACGTCCTAATATCATTCTAGCTGATGGGTCAAGAACAGATTTTACATTCAATGTCTTTATATAAGAAATAAAGCTGAACAAGCTAAACATTGTTTATAGAGCTAATTCCCTTTTGTAAATTGATCAAGGTAAAACAGATTCAATCTGCTACAGAAATGACTGGTCCTTGATATTTTACATTTCCTGTGTGGTTTTAGAGATACTCGACTTATGAAAATGTACCTGTGTCACATGTTCCCTCTTCAAACCAGTAAAGGGGGTCTATGCAAACTCTGTCTCCCCTATAAATACACCAACATGTTGTAGAACCCTGACAGAGGTTTAAACTTTCTGAACCACAGAACAGAGAACAACATTTATCACAGAATGGAAAACGCTGTTGTTTGGAGTTTATTATTTGTGGTTTCTGTTCATGGTGAGAAAATCTCTTCATCAGCTTCTCATTTTAAAGTATGTTGGGTGATATTCATCATTTCTTATCTTACAGGAGTTTGTGGTGACTCCAACATGGACCAGTCCCCCCCCGAGGTGAAAAGACCTGGAGAGACCATGAAGATGTCGTGTGTGATATCAGGGTTTGATATGACAGGTTACTATTTTCACTGGATACTCCAGAAGCCGGGGAAAGTTAAAGAGTGGATCGGCAGGACGGACAGTGCCATCTATGCCAGATCCTACCGAAGACGTTTCATCATGACTCAAGACGTGTCCAGCAGCGCTCAGTACCTCGAGGTCCGGAGACTACAGACTCTGCTGTTTACTTCTGCGCTCGAACACACAGCGAGAGAAAGCGGCAGAGAAGCTGCACAAAAACACAGAAACAGACCCTGACGAACGCCACAAGCCAAAACGTGTTATTATGAAGTTGTTCAATATACTGCAGGTGGTTCTGGAGTTTTGATCGTTTCAGTTTGCTTTAGTATCAATCATCCAAGCTCCTGGACAGAGGGTGAATTTGCACCAGAAATTCCTGCTTTTCTTTGATACCTACAGGCTTCTGTGGTTCCTGAATCCTAAACCGGTCTTAAGAACCATGCCACATCTTGAACATGATGTCAAACATGAAACTGTAGATGAAATAATTTTATTTCTTAGATCAGAAAAGGCTTCATAACAATGTGCAATCACCATGAGTACATCAGGAAAAAGATGATTCTACGAGGTCTACACACCCTTGAACCACCTTCATTTGGTAAGGACATTCAGCATTTATTACAGAGTGTTTGCCATAGCTGCTGTCACTATAGAATACGTTAACAAAGAAGGCACAGTATATAACGAGGCACAAAAGACTGAACAGCAGCTTGAGATCCTAGCAAGAGAAAACAAGACTTTACACAATCAAATGAACATAGACTAAGACCTAACCGAATACAAGAATGAAATCAAAGATCTGGAGAAAGACAAATGTTTGTTAGGTGTAAAACCAACCAGAGCGCAGCCAAAAAGCCTCCAACTGCATCTCAACAACAGACAACTCACAACCACCAGAAAGTGTGGTGTAAAGGCTCATGTTTCAAATAAAATGAAAATACAAATCTAACTGTCTTCTGATCACATCTAAAGGACAAGAAACAAGAAACAAGAAAGAAACTGGTCCTATGGGGCGGCATGATAGCTCAGTGGGTAGAGCATTTGTCTTCCAACCCAAGAGTGAGCGGTTCAATTCTCAGTCCCAGCAAGCTACATGTCGATGTGTCCTTGGACAAGACACCAAAACCCCATAGTAGTGCTGACACAGGTCTAGCAGCTGTCCAAACTACAATTTCCCCAAGGGGATCAATAAAGTATTTATTATCATGAAACCAGGTGCAGTAAAAAAAAAACAGCGCTAAACTCTCCGGACGAAGTCATGTCCAATGATCTTTTTGCAATTTTCATGATCAGTGGCAACCAGGTGCAATGTAGAGAACAGGTGGAATACATTATAACTGGGAGGAATGCTTTGTGTGGGAGTCATTAATGGCCAATCACATCAGTTCCTCTCATCCCCTTTAAAAGCAGCAAGTGAAGGAGAGAGAGTGAGGTCTTGGAGAGAAAGTTAATCTTTGGGAAGAAGTTCCAAAATTAACAAAAATACACATCACTAATATAAATCGGCATAAAAATACTGTTGAAGACAGAAGGACAGGCAGCTGATGTATGGAATATTTACCCACGTCTTCTTCTCTGCATATGTTACACAGTCATTTATGTCCTTAAAGTAGAATAAACATGTCAGTCCCTATTTGTAGAATAAATATTAAAACTAATATTCTAATATTTAAATTAACAGATGAAAGAGAGCAGGACCAGTTGATTCTGACTGGAAGGAAAAACAAGCAGACTGTATTTTTATGATATACTCACAGATATACGTATCCTATCTCCTGCACACAGAGCTTTATTCTTCACCATCCAGTAGCAGCTCTGAACCTGTGTTTAATCATGGCTGTTTGTTAGAAGAGGTGTTCACTGCATGTAGGGAAGCAGATCCTGTCAAACTGGAGCACCTTTCTTGGAGACAGACCTGGGAGGGGTCTTTCAACGTTGCTTAAATTTGGAGTAATGTGAGAAACCTTTAGCCAATCATCTCATCAACCATCATTTGGTGATTTTTAATACTTGAATAAATGTTAATTTTCTATAATTTTAATTAATTTAGGTGACACTGTGGAGACCTCCTCCTCTTCCTCTTCCACTGCAGTCAACTGTTTGGTTTTTGTTTGACCATTGCTCACTGTGAGAACATGGATTGGGGGGTCACTGAGCTAAACGTCCATACTAAAACACAACAGCAGGAATCAGACACTTGTTCCTTATTATGATGAAAACAACAACAAGTCAAACATCTCTCACTGGAATATGAGACGCCTGCTGTGTTTATCATGTTTAATGAGCAGGATAATCATTAAAAGTTGGTTATACAGGAGTTTAAAGTAACAGAGCACTGGCAGTAAATCAGGAACAGATTCAACACGAATCACACAAAACATTTGTTTGCAGGAAATTGTTCATATGTCGGTTGGTTTCTTTGTGTTTTGTACATTTACTGGAGATTTTGAGGGTTTTTCTCTGTGTTTTTGGATCTTGTTCAGACAGTGAGTGAAGCTGCAGCACGGTGACGCCTTCGACCTCTGGGGTGAGGGCACTGAAGTCACCGTATCTTCAGGTGAGCCACATTTAGTAATATTTGGTTTATTAATATTATATTATATTTTATTAACTTTTGCACTGATCAGTGAGAGAAAGGTAAAACCAAAAACCAGCCAATCGACCAATAAAAGCACCAGTACAACGACAGCATGACTGACTTTTAAGCAGCAAAAATAAATTTTTACTGAAGGTCAAACTGAAAATCAGCAATTTAAAGTTTACAAGAATCGTTTCGCTTTACCTGATGAGTACTTCTTTCCAACAAAATTAACTGTAAAACAAAAACAAAAAAGCCCACAAAATTAAATATACTATGATATAGAAAGTAAAACATCTTGGTTCCACTGTATTAATGCTATTAACTCAGCTATACAGAACTAAAATAATCAACATGAAAATGCTCTTTGTTCAGATATATTATGCGCAAAGACGTCAATATTTTTAAGACATTATTTTATTAATATTTATTAAATGTTATGCATGTATGGATTTTAAGATAAACACTTCAGCGTTCCTAGAAAATAGTTGATTATTTAATAAAATATATGCAGTATTTAAAAATTTATTTTAAAATCAAAGAAATATGTGACTTTATTTCTTTCTTTTATTGAGGTGCTTTTATATTTCTCCTCTTTACTGTTGTCTGATACAATGCTCATGTTTGTAAAAGAATCTTTGTGAAACAAAAATTCAAAAAACAAAAAAATGCAGCAATAAAAAAATACAATAATACATAAAATTATAATAATTTATGTAATAATATCTAATCAACTGGAGTCTATCCCAGCTGTCATCAGGTGAGAGGTGGGGTACACCCTGTACAGGACGCCAGTCTATCACAGGACAGAAAACATTTTTATTATAATATTTTTTATATTTTTCTGTCAAGGAACAATTGCATCACCGACTCTGTTCCCTGTGGCTCCATGTAAACCTGGTGCTGGAGATAAAGTGACTGTTGGTTGTGTTGCACACAACTTCTACCCAAACAGTCTCACTTTCCGGTGGAGCGATGCCAGTGGCGCCGTCCTGACGTCTGTACAGTATCCTTCAGCTGAGAAAAACAACATGTACACGGGAGTTAGTTTGGTCCAAATATCAAAGTCCGACTGGGATTTAAGAAAGTCTTTTAAATGTTCAGTAAATCACGCTGGAACTCCCACATTTCTGCCAGTGCACGGTAAGTCATTTATCAGTTTTCAGTTCGCTAACATCTCTTTCTCTTTGGTACATGAGCCCAGTTCAGCAACATTTATTCCCTCACATGTTCCAGACGTTTTTACTTTTACATTTTATCAGGATCTCCCTTACAGATGTGAGACAGAACTACGTTAAAAAATCATCAGTTTAACTCTGCTCGTTCTCTCCACAGGGTCTGTACACGCACAGGCGACTCTGGCGCTACAGCCCACTGAAGATGCCCGGGCCCTGGTGTGCATGATTGAGGATGGTCACAGTGGAGCTCTCGAGTCATTTAAATGGAAAATAAATGGTGCAGAGTTGAACGACTACATTCAGAGTCCGGTCCAGAAAGTTGGAGAGTCACATTCAGCAGTCAGCGTCCTGAAGATCACCAACACAGTAAAGCTGTTTATACCTGTGAGGTGGTTTACGGAGGAAACACTTACGTAAAAAAGGCCTCAAAAGGTGAAGTGCCATCGCGGTTGTTGACTTCAGATGCATTAAAAGAAATAAGTTTTTCTCAGCATGCAGATGTTGTCACACACTTT
The DNA here is from genome assembly GCA_032362345.1 of Sandelia bainsii. Taxonomy (NCBI): domain Eukaryota; kingdom Metazoa; phylum Chordata; class Actinopteri; order Anabantiformes; family Anabantidae; genus Sandelia; species Sandelia bainsii. Next base: position 853,723 of record JAUMHL010000011.1, read on the forward strand.
TCTCTCTGTCACGTGCAGCTCTGATCACTGTGACGCTGAACCCACCGAGTTCCAGAGAAATGTTCAGGAACAACCAGGCTGAGCTGCGGTGCGTCATCACCGAACAAGACGAGTCCGCTGTGCAAACAACTGACATCACCTGGCAAAGCGACGGACAAAATGTGAGCAGCACGACTGGACCAACAAAGTCTGAAGGTGGTCAGTACAGCAAAACCAGCACGACGACTCGTAGTCGCGCTGAGTGGGAGAGGGGAAATAAAGTTGGCTGTTCTGCTGTTACACGAGAGGGGACAACGATGGTCCGAGAGCTGTGTCCACACAGGAGGTTTGTTACTCACAAACACATCGTACAGAACAGATAATATAATGAACAATCTCCATGCTAAACCACAATGTTTCTTTCAGATGGGAGCGAGCCAAAAGTGACGGCACACATCGCTCCAGAGAACGAAATCAGCTGCGAAGACTCAACCGAGGTCACTCTGGTGTGTCTGGTCTCTAGTCCCATGCTGCAGGACTACTACATCGCCTGGTCCGAAGATGACGGACATAACAACGGCAACTATGTTGACGGCATCAACTTCCCCCCACAGAAGAGTAAGAACGGCTACTACTCAGTGACAAGTGTTTACACGACCACCAAGAGAACGTGGGACCACCCAGGGAAACTATTCCAGTGCAACGTGTGGCCCGCTGGCAGCAACCAGCCCATGAGACCACGAGGAGTGTCTAAAGTTCAGGCTCACACGAATGTGGTGAATAGGGGATCCAGCTTTGAATGTGATGTTTTGTGCCAATGTGTTTTGTGATGTCATCAGTTTTTGTGATTGTAAAAACTAGTCGATGTGTCAGTGTAGTTTTGTTTGTGCTCAGATTGTACAATATTGTACTTGTGACGGGTGTTTTTTTTTCCTTTCAGGTGTCTGAGAACATGTAAATAAAACCACAAATCAACATCCGGCATCAGAAACGTCTGTTATCAGTTAAACTGTGACGGTTTTCAGTTTCCTGATGTTTCTAAACATATCGTCTCCAGAGAGTCACTTCCTCGTCTCTCTCTGCACCGCTGGGACGACATCTGTAGCACGGAAACCCACCAGAGAACTACAAATAAACTCCCCCAAACAGGAAGCACAACCGTCAGAGTTTTTATTTGCATATCAGCATCTGACCAAGAGTCAAATGATGTGTGACGTGTTCATTCACTTGAAACTCTATTGGACAAAGATGCAGCTTTGTAGCAGCTCAACATACAGAAGCAGGTCTGGCATCGTCCTACTGAAATATCCACTGACTCTCCATGGCAGCAAATGTCACTCAAAACCCAAAACACGGCTCCACGTTGATGGTACCTTCACACACGTACAAGTGATGAAGATGACTGGTGAAACTCACATGTTCCTCACTTAAAATGTGGATGATCTGACACAACAGTTGTTATTTGACATATCAACTAAATATCATCGAATAAAAGCTGATTTAATAAATATGTGTCTCACATTCAACAGAAACAAATCAGTTGCAGTTCCAGTATATGTGTAGTCTTCTGTTTCTGTCCAGTGTCCAACATGTTAAAGTAATGTCTGAAATTCTTGTTACTGGGCCCTGAAACATCACAAATAAAAAACGCTGCCATCTACAGGAGGTTTTTTGCAACATACAGCTCTGAACAGAGGAAAAACAAATTCTCCTGGGATTAATTCAGTTTCCTAAATCTTGAATCTGTTGCTACAAATCTCTGTGATTGTAATTTAAGTTTTGAGCATCATGTCACTAAACTTGTTATTGTCTCAATAATACTGCAAAAATTACATCTATGTTAAACTTCAGTGATGCTAAAACAAGTATTTGTGCTTTTATATCCTCCTGCCTTGATTATTTATTCTCTGTGTTTGTGTGATTTTAACTTTAACTTTGTGTTTTATTCTGTTTTTGTTGTTCAGCTCTTTGCACCTTGTTTGTGCTCTATTCATAAAGTTATTATGGTGATTGTTATATGTCCAACTACTGCATCTGTTACAACAAGGCGTTGGTAGCAGTAGTACCAGCAGTAGTACTAGTAGTAGTACTAGTAGCACTGCATGTGATGGCTGTCCTTAAGTTTCATCAAACATAAGAGTAACTACATACATGAATGGAACCGGTTCTACACAAAATAATTAAGTAAAAGTTGTTAGATTTGTATTCAACATGCATTTTCCCACATTTATCAGCCGGGTTGAATTATATTGGTGGGTAAATGTTACATCTGTACAGTCAGGTTCATAAGTAATGGAACATAGATATGTTTATTTGGCCTCTTTACACACACACTGAATTTGAAATAAAAATGTCAAGATGCGACTGAAGTTAAAACTATCATCTTTAGCTGAAGAGGTTTGACCAAAGTGTGGCATCGATCATTAAAGTCAAAATTACAGCCATGTTTTTTTGGGTGACAATAAACTAACAAAACATTTTACAAACATAAGGATTTCCTTCAATGTGTGGATGTAATCTTCATCTGCTGCTTGTTTGTGGATATTTCTGCCTTCAGTAACTCTGTTAGGTTGGGATCAGACTTAATATTCCATCTCTTTGCCTTTAAAAACTCTTGAGAAGCTTTTGCTGCATGTTTTGGATCATTATCTATCTGCACTGTGAAGCAACGATTTCTTAAACTCAATGTGTTGTGTACAGAAGATAAATTAAAAAATAACTTATCTTTGAAATTTACTAGTAAGTTCACTGTTAAAGTGAACTGGCTCCACCTGGTGACTGTGGTATGTGGTTGAAGTCCATCCATCCATCCATTCTCCTAACCGCTTGTCCTTGTTAGGGTCTCAGGAGAGCGGCGAGAGGCAGGGTACACCCTTGACAGGTCGCCAGTCTATCACAGGGCCGACATATGGAGACAAACAACCATGTCCACTCACATTATGTGGGTGAAGTGTTAGATTTAAACTTTCCTGATAATGAGATTTAATAGTTTGAACCTATTTTGTTATTTTTGAAACTTTTAAAACCTTCTTTTGAGCACCAGAACCAGAACTACCAAACTCCTCCAACACTAGATCTGCATGTTGAGCCTGTTTGTATCTCACTGTGTTTGATGAAGCTTTTGAACAAGTTTAGGAATTGTCTTTCTCTAAGGTAGAAATAAAGTAAATAGGCTGAAGGTCTGTTAGAGAGAGACATGCTGTCCAGACGGCTCAGTCTATCAGGGACTAATGTCAGCGGCAACCTTGGGGATTCCTGGCTCCAGAGAATGAGGCCTCTGGTAGATCTGAAGAAGACTGGTTCATAGTTCAGCTTCTCTTTGTCTGAGAGGTTTCAGGAATCACCCTGGTTCGCACGTTAAGGGAGACTCAACATTATGAATGCTTTTTAACTCACCAGCACCGACCTGTGGATCAGTGGGAGCAGCAGGGTCATTGCTCTGGGGATCCAGGTACTGGTTCTGGTCCTTCATTCAGCTGTTACTGGTCCTGATGGATGAAGTCTAGCAGCCCTCTGCTCTGACAGTCTCACAGAGTCTGCCTTAGGCTGAACTGACTCTTTGCTAAGCTCTGCCCCCTCTGTTACATCATGCTTTTTTGTTTTTTTTTGACTGAAACTCGACTTTAAAAAGGAGGATATTTCCTTTAACTGTTTCTACAAATATGTTTTTGAGAAGAAAAATCAGCTTTAAACCTTAACAGGGCATCTTGAGCATTTTCTGGTTTTGAGTTTTCTGTGTGTTTTTAAATTCTGTTTGTCTGGTTCATCACCTGGAACCATGTCATCACGAGAAACCTGAAAACTGAGACAAAGCAGCGATAAAATGTAACTGGAGCCGTTTCCACTTCACAGCTTGGTTTAAACCACCAGATGGAAACAAACACACAAAAATCCTTCACACGTCTCACATCAGTCCTGTACTTTTTACTTTTAGACTCCATTTATTTACCTGTTTTATCTACCAGTCACTCAGATTCATACTTTAACATGAAGATTTTACATTAATATCACAACTGCCTTATTAAATACAGCATAGTGTTAAAGATTAAAGGTGCAGTCTGTAAGATTCAGAGGGATCCATCAGCAGAAACGATATAATCTTTATAAATATGTTGTCATTAGTGTGTGATCACTTGGAAACAACACCACACCAACTGTGTCCTCTGCTGATATTCGGACAATCAAAAGGGTTAGTTTAAAATAAAGGCGTGCTGCGTTCAATGACTTATTTAACAGAAATGTTTTAGTGTGGCGGGGTTCACAGCATCGAGCTGAACCCTAGCTAACAACCAGGAATCATATTCATTGCTACACAAATTAGGGATCCAAATATCAATACCATCAATACCAAAGTTGGATTGATATCGGACAGATACTATCATGGTGGGGTCGCTACTTTTGATACTTTACTTGTGCGACTGCTCATCAGAAAGTAAACTTGCCTGCACAAATACCGCTCCTACCATGTACGGGCACTTGTACAAGCAGACAGACTCAAAAACTCCCTTTAACAGAAGAAACCTCCGTTAAAGCTGATGAGTCATCTTGTTTTTAAAGTAAAGTCAAATAAACCATGTGGAAGAAATAAAAGAGCAACAACACTGAAGCGTTTGTGTGAAGTGTTTAATGTGTCAGAGTGATGATTGACAGCATGATTTGTTTCCTGAGACTTGGTACAATAAAAGCTACTTTATAAAACCGCTGGAAGAAGACAATCAAACTTAAAAGACATAACCGACAAATAGAAAACAGTAACTCTTAGTAAGTGAGCAGTTACCACTTCCGTTGCTTTCAGTGTAAACATTGAGACAGCAGAGACATGAGGAGTTAGAGTCTCCGATGTAGCTGGGACCACAGTACAGAGATGTTCACATTAAGATAATCACTAGTGATGGTGTGAGGCAGCAGAGACGATGGTAACTGTTCACTTTCTGAATAAAGCAGCAATAGTACACAGTAGTAGTAAAACATTCATACAAACAGTCGGTTTACTGGAATGTGCTGAGACAAACAAAGATTGAGTTACAACTTAAAAAGACTGGACTGTTTAAAAAAAAACACATTCAAGTAACAGTAGGAGAAAAACATAAATAGAAAATACAGAATATTAGACATTCAGAGCTTTTAAAATAGGAAGAAAACTGTAGTTTTTACTTATTGCTAACGTTAGCTAGTGTTAGCATTTGGCTGCTACGTCCTCTCAGGCGTCTAGTTTCACAGCAGTGTGTAAATCTGGTGGTAACAAAACTGAACGACATGAACCATGTCACAGCTTTCTGCAGATTATTGTTAAACTGTCAGTTTAATAAAACCCCTTCTGTAATTTTTTCACATTAAGAGTTAAGAATAATATTAACAACAACAAAGCTAATTTAAATAGAACTGATCAAAATCCAAAATTTAAAAAGTGCTTTAAAAAAGGGCAGGTTTAAGGGAACAAAATAAATAAAACAGATACATACCAACCCAGTCTCCTAAAAGTGATATTTATAGACAACTAAAGCGTAACTGGATAATTTACTATTACTGTAATTACAAGTTGTAAATACTTAAATTGATATAAATCAATCAACATATCAATTACATGCACACAGACAACAAAATATCTGATCTATAACATCATTTCAGCTTAATTGTCCAATCCTGCAGTTCAGCATCCAGTTTTGTTCTTTTTAATGTTTTTTGTTTTTTATGGACTCTCACAGTATTTGGTTTGGGATTTTGGGCTGGTTTAATAGAGAAACTCTCTCTCTCTCTCTCTCTCTCTCTCTGACTCTAACCAAAGTGCTTTCCTTGTCTAAACCCAAACCTCACACAGGACTCTGGACTTGAACTAGGGTCTGTGGTTTGTCAGTCCTGCACATTATAAGTCCTCCATCCAACCCAACCACCCGCTTGTGAGTTCTCGTTAATAAGTGTAACTTCATTCATTCAAAAATCTGTTAAATCACGACAGAAATATTATATGATTATGATTACATTCACTAAAAAGCGTTGTATAGAAACGTCACTTTCAGGAGACAGAGTTGTGCCTACACACACACACACACACAGACACACACATATAAATACATCATTTAAAGACAACTTCCAAAACAACAGGGAAAAACAGAAATATGAAAGGACTGAAATCATTTGGAATCTGAAAAATCATTTCTATTAAAAATTCTGTTTTGTCACATTAAAGCAGCCACGTTTGTCGCTGTGAAACTAGACTGAGCTGGAGTAAGAACCTGACCGGCGCAGCAGCACAGTTACACAGGCACATTCCTTTAGTACCATTAATTTATCATCACATAGCTGCAACAAACACAAACTCAAATTGAAGTTTGAAGGCACATTGAATGATAGGTTTATAATAAAACCTTCAGGCTACATGAAGCTGAGAAAAATGTGTTTTAACACGAGGTATAGATTTTTTCAATTTTTCGACAGTTTTCAATCTATTACCTCTTAAATGCCACAGTGATACTTCACTACAGTTTGATGCTCTGCTCTAAGCTGTATATATACACAGTTTATCTATATAAACATAAGAGAAAGAATAAAGAGAGGAAATAAATAAAGTGCTGTCACTATTGCTAGAAGTCAGTTATGTCTGGTAGGAACTAAATGAAAAGCTTTCGAGGGTTATCTGTGAAGATTCTCAGTCATCCAGGTCATGGTTATCTCAAAAAAACGGTTTTTTTTATAATGGCAACTGGACTTGTTTTAGTTCCTTGACTACGTTTCACCCTCCATTCCAGAGGGCTTTTTCAAGTCAGACTTGAAAAATGTAATTAATGGCAGTGGACAGTTTAATGTGGGACACTCTGAGCTACTAAGTGCTATATACATGCGATACAGCTCTGATTCATGTTTCAGACCTGCTGTTCATCACCTGCTAGATCAGCAGCAGGACATATGTTCATCACGATGAACCTCAACTTGACAACAACCAAAGCAAAAGTAAGTAAAATTAAAATTAAAATAAAAAGTAAAATAAGCCCAACATGCCCTCACCCGTTTCCTTTGTTGTCTCCTTCATCGACCATGTCTGGAGGTGTGTGACCTGCAGAGCAGAAACCAGGTGTGAGGGACCAGCTGTCACATTATCTACTGCACAATGATCACATCACACAATCCAGCTGTTTCCTAAAAAGTCTCATCAACGACATCTGGTCTGTGGTGTCTCTACTGATACCATCTTAGTTATTGTTAATTAGTTTGGAGTTGCATTACTCCTGGAGCAACCAGCAGCAAGAGATTCCCTCTCAGAAATGTCCCTGCTTGGGTGGGGTGGGGGGCGAGTACGTTGTGCTCTTCATACAAAGAGATTTTAATAAAAGTCAACTCAGGCTCCTCCACTAACATAAAGAGCAGCCATATGTTCATTAACCAGGCAGAGATAAAAACACACTCACCTGAATCTTCAACCTTCAGAATGACGGTATTGATGAGTTCAGGTTCGCGTCCTGAGTTGGTCATTATACCTCGACAGTCATATCTTCCACTGTCGTTTGTGGTGACGTTCTTCAGAATCAGGGACATGTCTCCATCCTTCATCTCTGGATCCTTCAGCTCGACTCGCCCACGAAAAGACAGATCCTGGTAACTTTCCACTGAACTGCTGTCTCTGTAAAAGTAGAGACAATGTTCTGACCTCAGGTTCTGTTTCACCCAGTGGAACGTTGAAGGGTTGCCATGTTTTGGATCCACACATGTAAGATGAGCATCTTCTCCAGGCTTCACCGTTAGATTTTTGGGTCCTGGAAAAATAAAATAAAATAAATAAATCAAAAGACAAACATCAGTGTTTGTTTAAAAAGTTCCTGTCTGCATCTTTTACTATCTACACCTGCCTGTATGTTGAGCCACACAAACTATTTACATTTTATACTGTGACCAAGGTAAATTGACCTTCAGCTAAAGACTGATACAGCTAAAGAGCTAAATTGTCTGAGTAAATTCAAGATTCCTAAAAAAATGTCATTAATAAATGAAAAATAGTTTTGCCTACAGCTGCTTTCAGTTCAGAAGGAAAGAAAAGAACCACAACTCCTCAGTATAGCCAGGAGAAACAGAAGCAGCAACACAAATGTAATATTATATATCTGCAGACGTTTTGTAGGAGACAGCATCTACTACAATAGGTCTTTTCAGCTGTCGATAATGAACGCTAAATCCGTCAGTAAGTCACTGGTTTAACTTGCTGTGTGTAGTTTGTGTCTTATGGAGCCAAATGCAGACTGTATGCAAGGTAAGATCAACACTGCAGAACCACAAATGGACCGAGCTTCAGAAAATCCAGCAGAGGGATTCATCGCGTCTCCACCTGATTATGTCATGTTACAATTTTTCCTTTACTCATATCATAGAAAAATAAAGACTAAATAATAAGGCTACTATTTTTGAAGCTGTGCCAAAAATATGTGGATAAAGTAAGTCCTGAAAAGTTTGTGTTAAATTTTTAGCCAACATTTACTGTAAATCCTGAAATATAAGCATTGGATCAGAATCAGTAACAGTTGATACCTAATAATTTATAAACCAGATTAGTATTTGGGCAAAATCATACTGGATGAGAACATCTGTAGATTGGTTTATAGTTTAGGGCTCAAAGTCTGGATGGAAAAATAGAGAAATATGATGGAAATGTTGCTGCACATGACACGATGTGTGATGAATTAGAATCACAAACTACACCTTTAATGAAATAATTCCTAATTATAACTTATCTGACCATAACGAGAGCATCAGTGCTCCTACTTCAGCACACTACAACATGAACCAGTGACTGTGCACATGCCCTCCAACACAGGCAGCTGCTACAGCAGAAATTAAATTAAATCACAGGCACAGATGTGAGTAATAAACATGCACTAACATCACAGGACAACAGCCATAAAAATAAAAGACATGCACTCCTGGATCACATCTACACAACTGTGCAACCCAGCAAGCCAGAGACTGTGATGACCTTACCTGTGATGGCTGCACTGGCACTGCAGAAATGAAATAAGCACGGCGTTTTCAATACATGTCAGTAACACACCTGGAAATGTGATTTAAAGCAGGAGACAGCAGTAACAGCAGCCTACCTGGAGGAGCTAAGACAGGATGACCAGAGGCGGCCGCAAACGCAGCCACGGCAAATAATCCCTGTAAACGAGTCATGAAGTTACCGGTGTTTCTGCGTCTTTGTGGACGTTAGTTGATCGGTTCGGTAAATCACTGGATGAGACTTCACCGCCGAAGTAAGAAAAGGTCTTGGTTTCGTCTGACTAAGCGGCTTTTATATAAAGAAAATGGGCATGAATGAAGCAGAGCGAGTCAGCATGTTTTAGTAATAGCAAGTGTGGCTCCTCTTCCTCTTCCTCTTCCTTCTTCTTCTTGGCAAACAACTTTTAGGTGCATTACCGCCACCTTCTGGGTTAAATTGTGGACCAGATTAGATTCAATCCTATTACTTAAACCAGTGACATTTTAAAACCGATTTATAATTAAGGTTCCCAGAATTCCATCTTCTGGTGTTATCTACTACTATAGTTTACAGGTGAACTTTCTCCGGCACACTGGACAACGTCAGACTTTTATACACTTTACATCTCCATAAACATCACTAACAGCATTAGAGTCACAACACGGCATAGCGATCTCTCAGGCTGTTTTTACGCACAGTCACAGAGACAGAAACAGGCTCACAGACATCGCTATAATCTTTTGGTTAAAAAATCGGGAGCATGGATTACTAAATACTAAATACTTTGTTTAAAAGACATAAAGGCTTGGATGTCCTGTAATTTTCTACTCCTTAATTCAGACAAGACAGAGGTTTTTCTATTTGGGCCTCAAAACCACAGAGACACCTTATCTAATCATATTGCTAACCTAGATGATATAGCTCTGGCCTCGAGTACTACTGTGAGGAATCTTGGAGTCATCTTTGACCAGGATATCTCATTTAACCCTTACATAAAAGA
>JAUMHL010000011.1:874675-884792 GCA_032362345.1 Sandelia bainsii
TGCCTTGAGATGACCTTTGTTATGATTTGGCGCTATACAAATAAAGATGAATTGAATTGAATTGAATTGAATTAAATGTTTGAACTGTTGTCATGTGTGTAAAATCAGACTGATGTGGACCTGAGACGTTTTACTGAATCAGAGGAAGAACTTTACCTGTTCTGAGTTTTAGTTCTGATGATCTGGACGAACTCAGTCTGATCTCTGTTACATTAAAGTTTCCAATAATCAATCAATCAATATAAAACTGCAGGATTATTTTAATGTGAATCCACCTCAACACGACACACTGAACAGAGTACTTTACAGAGTACTTTTACTACGTGTACTGCAGTACAACAAGAGTTTACTAAACATTCACCACATGAACACAGCAGAGCCTGGTTTCTATTCTCTACATTAGTAAAATAAAATAAAAACTAAACACACTGTGTAAATACGTTTCCTCGCCTCCTTTCCTAACTCCTCCCCCCTCAGTAGAAACCACATCACTTTGACTTTTATTAAATTATTAAACTACAAATCACCTGGTGGAAACTGTCCTGTTGTCACGGTTACCAGGGTTAGTCTGGTCACCACCTGTTAAACTGGTTACCATGACGACAACACGCTCAGGTATGAATCAGGTGTGTTATTGTGGAGAAACACCTGAGGGGGGACCAAACTGGATCAGAGAAACCACGAGACCTGTGGGGACAGATCCATGCTGACCCCCATCCACTGAGTCAGAACTGGTCCAGTGAATCCAGACTCTCCTGTTTTCAGTCTGATCCAGAATCTGTGGGATGAGCTGGATCAGGTCTGAGCCATATTAGATCCATGTCCAGCTTCCAGGAATATGCTTCTTAGGTTCTGGTACCAGAGCCCACAGAGACTGTCCTTCAGAGATCTGTAGAGTCCAGGTCTCAGTGCGTCAGAGTTGGAGGACCAACGTGTTAGCGAGGTGGTCTCAGTGTTCTGGACCATCAGTGTGTGTGAGGTTGTGTGTCAGTGTGTGTTGTGGACTGTGTGTGTCAGGGCTCTGAGGATGTGGTTCTCTCTCTCCAGCTGCTGGTTCTTCTCCTGCAGGTCTCTGATCTGGTCCCTCAGCAGCTCCACCTCCTCCCTGACGGCCAGCAGCAGGTGACTCTTCACCAGGTCCTACAGCAACACAACAACGAAAACACAACACAGACACAGACACACACAGAGAGACACACACACAGACACACAAACACACATACACAGACACACACACACACAGACACAGAGACACACACAGACACACACACAGGTCAGCGTGTGGACAAACACATTTATAACATGTGTCCAGCTGTGGTAGAGTCACAGTAGAGCTCAGACTCACCATGGCCTGCTCAATCTTGTTGTCGATGGCGATCAGACTGTTACTGGAAACACTGTAGAGACAGACAGGTGAGACACAGGTGTGGAGACAGACAGGTGTAGAGACAGACAAGTGAGACACAGGTGTGGAGACAGACAGGTGAGACACTAATCAGTGAATAATCATTACTAATCATCAGATTTTGGCTCCTCCTGATTGGCTGGTTTCTGTCTCTCCAGGTGAACCTGAGTAGAGATGCACAGAAGCCCCGCCCCTCCACCTGGTTGCTGTGGTTACCTGTGACAGAAATACAGCAGTGACATCATTGTGGAGTCTGAGCCCCGCCCTGTGGGTGGAGTTCTACCAGGGACTGGCCAATAAGGGTTATGGGCTGACAGGGCTAGATGAGGCTGTGATTGGTTGGTGGTTCTGGGACAGACTTCTGTGATTGGCTGAGCCACAGAGGGCGGGGTTGTCAACCCAGCTCCTGGCCAGGACTCCCTGACACCTGACCTGTGACCTTTGACCTTCCTTCCTCCACGTAACACAACAGGTGTGTCTGGTTTCTTAGCAACAAGCTGCAGACTCCTGAGGGGGAGGGGCGGGGTCGACGGGGTACGTCGCTGAGGACGAGGAGGGGGGGAGCGTTCAGAGATCTGTCCCCCTGAGATCATTTTCTTTACAGCTCCAAACATCTCCGACCAATCACAGCCCTCTGTCTCACACGATCATCCAATCAGTGGTCCGCAAGAAGATGACGACCAATCACAACTCAGAGATTCAAAGACACTGGTCCACTGATCCTCGTTGTTTCCCTCGTTAAGAACTGATGTCCCTCATGGTCGTTCATAGTCCATGTTCTCTGGTAACGTGTCTGACGTCTCAAGGTTCATGTTGAGGTCTGATGTCCCACTTTAATCTTCACAGTCTGTTAATGTTTCTCCTGGTTCTCTGTGACCTCACAGGTCCTTAATGAAGACCCCTGAGACCTGGTCCAATCAGAAGCTGCTGTCTCAGTCAGTCCACATGTGGACTAAACAAGTCAGAGACATCAGGTCTACATGTGGACCCACAGTCTCTGTCCTACACACAATCACTCTCTGCTCTCTGATTGGCTGCTGTCTCATTCCTGCTCCATCCCACTCATGGTCTCAGCCAATAGGAGCACAGCAGTAACATTCTGCTCCCCCCCCCTCACTGTCTCAGCCAATAGGAGCACAGCAGTAACATTCTGCTCCCTCCCACTCACAGTCTCAGCCAATAGGAGCACTGCAGTGGGATTCTGCTCCCACCCACTCACAAACAGAGCTTCAGTGATTCTCAGAGAAAACAGCTCCTTCTTTAATGGCTGTTTGCAGTTTACTAAGGAGGAAACTAGATTTCTAACAGATAAACTGTATGATAACAAATCATTATTATTTACAAAGCTGTAAAAACTACTGAACCTCTGATTTCTTCTTTGTGTGTCTCATGTTTCAGATCTTCAAACTAAATCCAACATAAAACACAGGCAGCCTGAGTAAAGAGGATCCACAGATCCACATTTAGAGACTCTGTCTACACATGGAGAAGACCTGGAACAACAGGGAACCTTCCCAGAACAGTCCGACTTTCCCAAGGGGGGCGGGGGATGGGGGCGGGTCCAGCCACCCGTCCAGGTGAACCCCACCTCTCACCCAGTGACAGCTGGAACACACTCCAGCTCTCCTGTGACCCTTAAACGATGAAAATCTGTTAGGATGATGAGGATCAGTTCTTCACTGACCCACAATCCTCTGAGCTGTGGTTCAGGTTCAGTTGGACTTTGTACTGACACTGTGTCAATGAATGGTTCCTTTATTCTGCTGCTGCCTAATCCAACACACACAAACACACACAGTAACACACACACACACACACACACACACACAAACAAACACAGTAACACACACAAACAAACACACAGTTACACACAGTAACACACACAAACACACGCACACACAGTGAAACACACAGTAACACACACAAACACACAGTAACACACACACGAACAAAGACACAGTAACACACACACACACACACAAACAAACACGCACAGTAACACACACACACCATGTGTCTTTCTGACAGTCAGCTGACATTGTGTGTGTGTGTTGTGGTATTCAGGTCAGCTGTGTCACACTGCTGCTCATTAATAAAGAACCTGTGAGTGTGTCACAGACCAGAACCAGTCCAAGACTCCTCCAGGACCAGTTAAACCCAGCTCATACAGAAACCTGTTGTATTGGTGAGACAGTGTTTTCTTCTTTAAGATCACACAGGTACCAGTGACCAGGTGTGAGCAGGGAGGTTTAATGTGACGAGTGACACACACGTCAGAGATACATGTAAACATCACTGGAGGATGAACTGTGATGTGGTTAGACCTGATTTGGACTCAGACACAGTTGATGCTCATTGAGTACAACGTGATCATAAAGGATGATGGTCTAGATTCTGATTTCTGAAAAGTCCAGTAAATGTCTGAGTCCGTGAGCCTGGTGAACACAGTTCATGTGGTTCCTGACAGGAACACGGACTCTGTCCTGATGAACTCAGGTCACAGTCGGTGTGGACGGATGGAGTGACACTTCAGTAGAGCTCACATGCCTACATGTCACTTTTAGCATGAAGCACAAAGTAGAAAAGTGATTCTGAGTTCCAGAAACCAGAGAAATCAGGTCCATGAAAATCCCAAACAGGACTGGTGATGAGGGACAATCCTGATGGTTCAGCTGGGAACATGTTGGATTTCTTGTCAGGAATATGAACAGGACTCTCAGTCTTTTCAGTAACAGCAGCACTGGCCCCACATGGACCCACACGAGTCACCATGAGGGACACAGACCACATGTAGACCAACAGTACATCTGTACACAGACGATACCGTCCTGTACGTCACCAAATAAAACCTGAACCAAAGTCTGAGACAGAAACCACCACAAGTAAAACACACGTAAACAGGAAGTGAAACAGGAAGTCACCTGTCGTCCCCCGGCAGGTTGAAAATGGTCTGGTCCAGATTGAAAGCTGCAGGAGTCTGAATGGGGGTCAGTGTTGGTTGGTACGGTCCAGCAGGGGGGGAGCTGGGCTGAGAGTGGGACAACCTGAGGACAGACTGGAGACAGAGACACATGTTAAAGACAAACTTCGTCCAATAGAAATGTATGATTTAGTGTTTGTGTGTCTACGTACCCGCCCTTCAGCATCAACGTCCAATCGCAGCGGAGGAGGGGGTTTTCGTGGGCGGGGTGATGGAGGTGGAGGGGTGGAGTCTAAACCCTGCACTACCTTTGGTTGCTTCTGGTCCAGTAGGTGGATGTTGATTGGTTCTTGGAGTGTGGGGGAGGGTGGGCTGCTGTGCACCTCCTCCCTCCCACTGATTGGCTGAGCCAGCAGGTGGGAGGTGTCCTGGGAGTGGACCCACCCTCTGTCTCTGTCTCGACCAATCATCTCCAGAGACTCCAGTGAGTGGGCGTATCTCATACTGTCCATCACCCTCCTGATCCCCGCCCTCTCCGGTCGCTCCACGAAGTCGGTGCACGTCCATCGTCCACGGCGATACGGCTCGCCCCGCCCCCCTCCACCAGCCCCGCCCACCGACAGCCGCACTACTCTGAACCTGGAGGAAGACCCCGCCCCCTGCCCCTGGGCATCATGGGAGATGTATTTCCTCTTCAGAGAAGGTGTGGTCGGCTGGGAGGAGCTTCCCTGACGACTGCAGGAGGAGGCCTCTGATTGGAGGAGGTTCAGGACCATGCTGGGAGCTGATTGGCCAGCTGGGGTCTGGTTTGGGTCTGAGGTGATGCTGGTGATCTGGAAACTGCTCCTCTTCTTCCCGCCACTCATCGTCACGCACAGACACACACAGTGACCCACCGCAGACGCTCTTAGACACAAATAAAGATACAAAGTCCAGATCTTCAGTCCAGGTCCAGGTCTGGTTCACCCCCCCTTTTCCACCTGCTCACTTCTGTCACAGGAACCACTGCAGTGACAGAAGAACAGCTTCCACTAAACACCAGCAAACTTCCTGCAGTCACAGTGACCAGAGTCTGGATTCTTCAACAGGACCACGATCTAAAGCAGACCTCAAAGTCCTGGACCTGAAGATCAGATCTGAGACATGCTGCACAGATTAAACCATCTGAGGTGACGCACGACATGTCTGCAAGCTGCAGGCTGCAACAAGTGATCGATCAAATAAATACAAACTTAAACCATTAGAGAAAAGTCTGGCAGCTCTTTATGATCAGACACGTTTGTCTGAGGCTCATATTTAAAAAGCAGCATCAGTGTGAAGCTACAGTCAGTAATAATAATTAAATTATTGATAATAATTAAAGTAATAATAATGAAATCACAGACAGTCTGTTGATGGACGTGTTTCACTGACAAACCTGTTGTTACACTTTTTATTTTCCTCTGATAGAAACAGTTTCTACTCGAGTAAAGTTTCTCACCCGAGGCGTCGAACAGGTGAAGACACGAACTCTGTTTTATAACGTTTTATATGTGACGAGATAGAACTGAAGTAAACTTACTGAAACATACTGAACCAGCTCTTTTAGGTCTGAAGACATCTGGTTCTGATCCTACACGGTCCAAACGTTCGTACAGGACACACAGGTCTCTGTTTGATGTGTTTGTGTTTCTACAGTAAAAAGTATCAGAGTCTATGATCAAGAGTTAAAATAAAGTACAGTTAGGTTCTAATAAAATAAGTAAAGATCCACTTTATTGTCCCTGCAGAGGTGCAGCAGGATCCACGTTACAAGTACTACATGTTACTGTAGTACTATGTACTGTGGGTACTTTTACTGAGCTGCAGTTACATGTGATTTGTTTACAGTATTATGTAGTAGATGAAGTTTATCTACACAACACACTGTGATCAAGTCAGAACCTGACCCTCCAGACCTGAACCTGAACCAGGTCTGACCTCTGATCCAGGTTTATTGAGTCTCTATAAGCCAGAACCACAGACACAGTCAAACTGTCTCACCACTCATCCTGTCTCTCTCTCTCTGGTTACAGTCTGTGTCTCTCGTCCTGCAGCAGCTTTCGCCTCTTGCCCATGGTCTTCTTCTTCTTGTTTCCTGTTTCCTCTGAGTCGGTTCTGTTGCTTCAGTCGCTGCCTGTTGCACAACGAGGATTGTGTGTTAGTGTGCTGAGTTCAGGTGCTGCAGGATTCTTCCACTCTGTCCTTCTACACACTGTCTGCAGCTGCAAGTTTGACATGTTCACTGCAGCTCAGGTCACAGACGTGCACACAGGACAGGTGAGGACAGGTGAGAACAGGTGAGGACAGGTGAGAACAGGTGAGGACAGGAGCAGAACTATTAGAATTCCAGACGTCTCAGTTCAAACCTACAATCATCTCTGTGACAGAAACAGGTCATTAAACGTCTCATGTTCCTGATGTGAACTGTGACAGTAAAGTTAATAATCAGTGATCAAATCAAACTGGTTCCTGATCAATAAACTGATCAATCAATCGCCTGCTGTGAGCAGAACCACCTGAGACCAGTGTCTCACTTTAAATGGTTCAGACTGAGACTGGAGTCTGGTTCAGACATGTTATGTTAAGACTTTCTAACTGGTCTGACTGGTCTCCCCCCCCCCCCCCCGGTCCTCATTAACGACTTCAACAAGTCAAAAACCGAACCCGGTCTTCGGTCTGTACTTACGTTGTAAACAAGCAATCACGTGCACGCGCTGAAATGAGGCGTCCCGGTCCTGATCCGGATCCCTCGGGGCCTCTTGGACTGCGGTGACGTCACCGCCGAGCCCGGAGAACACAATCGGTCCGTTATACCCGGAGAAAGAGCGCATGCGCGTTAGAGTGTCGGAGCAGCCCGAGGCGGCGGGAGCGCGCACAGAGTTGACAGAAAGTTTGTCCTCCGAGTTCTTCTTCTGCTGTCAGTCCGCCACAGTCCGAGCTTCTTCTTCTTCTTCTTCTCTCCTCTTCCTCTCCATAGTCCTCTCCCTCATCATCATCAGGTCCGGGTCTGCAGGTCTGATCCGGATCAGCCGCCTCTCCGCAGTTTCTGACCTTTAGCACAGATTCAGGACGGGACCTGCGCGTGACCGAGCTCAGAGCGTGCACGTTTAGAGAGAGAGAGTCCGTCACGCAGAGAGGAGGAGGGGTCAGTGTTGTTGACCCACGTGTTGTTGATGTGAAGACGGTTTAAATAAAGTTTGATTCAAACGGAGACAGAAACAGGTGGATTTAAATGTTCAGTTTGGGTTAATGTTGTTTTATCAGGAGTGAAGAACAAACATTTGATTTACATTAATTTATTAATGTTTATGATGAATTATTGTGATGTTCACTTATTGTGTGTCAGAAACACAAAGTGCTGCTGTGTTCACAGGAAACCAGACTCTCAGACCCTAATGATCCAACACAACAGGACAGAAACACACATGTTCATCTGTGTGTGTATGGTGTGTGTCTGTGTGATTCACTGACACGTTAACACAGTTACACACATACGTGACTTTACCTGAACACACACAGACTATGTGAGATGTTACAGGAACAGTTTTTATATTTGCTGAAAATATCACATTATTTACTTTATGAAGTGTGACAGCAGCTGTGAGTGATCCTGAGGAGAGTAACGTGTGTCCTTACACACATCACATGTATAAATATTAACCTGTGTGTGTGTGACACAGAAACACAAACATGGTCCTGAGTCTCCTGGTGTAAACGTCCTGCAGAGATGGGAGAGCTGATCTAGTGCAGCGACCTGCTGCCTGGATCACTCTCTGCAGGGCTGTACGGTCCTGAACACAGCTCTTCCTGTATCAGGAGGTGATGTTCTGTGTCAGGATGATCTCTACAGCAGAGTCCTCAGACTCCCTGCTGAGACTACAGACCTCCTCTGCTGTCTCAGGTGGTATAAACACTGCTGTGTCTTCTTGGACTGTTCCTGTATGTGTCCACGTGGGGTCCTCTGAGATGTGAACACTGAGATATTTAAAACTGCTCCCCCTCTCCACTGCAGTCCCTCTGATGGTGAGGGGAGTGTAGGACCCCTACTGTCTCCTGCTGAAGTCCTCTACCAGCTCCTTGGTTCTGCTGAGGTTCAGGTGGAGGCTGTTCTCCTGACAGCATGCTGTCAGGTTCTCCACCTCCTGTGTACAGACTTCCATTTATTATGTGTTTAATATTATTATTATTGAATAAGCAGGTCAGCACATGGTCATTTTTAATCTGCAACATGACCATCATTAATAAGAAATAATAGTTTCTTTTACATAGTACCTGAGTGTACTTTACCTTTTCAGATGAACCACATGTGGAGCAGAAACAGTTTTAACTGTTGTTTCTGTGTTCAGATCAGATCAGTGTTTCACGTTAAGAAGAATCTGGATCCAGGAAAATCTGTTGACACTCCTCTGACCTCTGGTGGTCAGTCAGCGTCATTACAGCAGCAGCGTGTGTGTGTGTGTGTGTTTAATCCACTACCCTGATTACTGAAACCAGGTTTCTGGTTTTCATGGTCAGACCTGGTCAGTGAAGTGCACACAGACTGTTTGAAGACGGTTGGTTCTGGTTCATTTTGAACCAACAGAACCTGAAGGTTGATTAAATAAAATATATTCATGACTTTCATGTTGGATCAGTTCTTGCTGCTCAGTCTGCCCCCCCTCTGCCCCCCTCCCATAGAGAATCAGGACACTGCTGCAGATAACAAAGGATCAGAGCCGGTGGGGTGGTGTTGGGGGTTAGGGTGAATGGGTTCTTTGTTTTCATGTTTGAGTCAGATTCAGTCTGGACCAAACAGACAGCTCCATCTGCTCTGTGTCATTCTATGTGATGTCACCATACCTGAATGACCTGTCAATCATCTTACGTCATCATCACCTTTGTTTTGTGATGTCACTTTATTAAACAACAAACAGGTTTGTACAGACACATTCTCCATTTAAATCAATGTGCAGTGTTAGCATGGAGCTAACAGTTCATACAGACTGTTAAAACCCAGTTTAATGTCCACAGCTGGTACAGTTCACCTGACGACCAGGTGTTTCTAAAAAGGTGACCTGAGCGAGGTCATATGAAAGTGAGGTGCTGGTCCTCTCTGAGGCCGTAGGTGTGTTTGTGCTGCTCGAACAGGTGAGTCAGACTCTGCAGGTAAAGCTGGTGAAGACCGTTGATGTCTTCGCTGCTTGGACTGGGGATCTGGACCACTGGGATCGGCTTCCCCACTGAGAACACAACACGAAGCGAGAACTGAACCAGTGGGACGGCAGATTTGATGCTAACTGTTGATAGCTGATGCTGACTGACGCTAACACCTGCAACTCAAAAAAAGGTTTTTCAATGGCAACTGGACTTGTTTTAATTCCTTGACTATGTTTCGCCCTTCCATTCCAGAGGGCTTTTTCAAGTCCCTTGACTTTCTAACATTAGATAAATGCTGAATGAAGGTTCCTGTAGTCATATTAATGTTAGATAAATGTTGTGTGAAGGTTCCTGTAGTTATGTTAACGTTAGATAAACGTTGTGTGAAGGTTCCTGTAGTTATATTAACGTTATGTGAATGTTGCAGACGTACCAACAGTGTGTACGAACTTCCTGTAGTTATGTTAATGTTAGATAAATGTGTGAAGGTTCCTGTAGTTATGTGAACGTTTGATAAACGTTGTGTGAAGGTTCCTGTAGTTATGTGAACGTTTGATTAACGTTGTGTGAAGGTTCCTGTAGTTATGTTAACGTTAGATAAACGTTGTGTGAAGGTTCCTGTAGTTATGTTAACG
>JAUMHL010000011.1:886806-897655 GCA_032362345.1 Sandelia bainsii
TAGAAAACCATGTGCAATGATGGTAACACAACTGAAGACATGCATCTTTTCATGAAACACATGGTCATTCCTATGTGTGTCCACACTTTTGACTGGTAGTGTATGTTGTGAGAAATCAGATTAGAAACAGTCGTGATAACACTGATTAAAAAAAAAAAAAGCTGGACTGACCTCGCTTCTTCTAACACTTGAGTATTGAGTGTGTGTACTTATACCACCTGCATGTACTAAGTGGGTCTGTGTGTGACTTCATTGTAAACTTTAGTGTATTTTTTGCTTTTTACCAATGAACAAATGTGACACAAAGGAGACACAGTTAACATAGACTTTAAGTTGTTCTGTTGGTTCAGCTGGAGGCTACGGTCTGTAAAGTGTGTGTGTGTGTCGACAGGAGAGAGGGGAGGAGAGTGAGAGGTGGGAGAAAGAGTTGAAACACCCACACAACAACTCATTGAAAGGACAACTGTTAGACCCAGAAGTGTGTTGAGAAGTGAGCTGAAAGGATTGGACCAGAAGAGGACGTGAGGAATGATTTTAGACTGGAACACAGAAAGACTGTTTCACCAGCTGCTTCTCGTACAGTATGAACCACGTGACTCTGAAAGTGTAACGAGAGACAAAGCTGTTTGAAACAGGGGAAACTCTCCTGCTTCCTGTCAGAGCCTGGTTTCAGACACAGAGGACAGATGATTCAGATTTGATTCTCTTTACTCTTTTCTCCAGTTCTTGTAGTTTGAATTTTGCCCTTTGTGACAGATCTTATATCACATCTGTGATGATGAGGACAACACTTATTCTTAGCAGTCAGTGGTTGTGTTTTAAATACTGAACATAAAAAAGTATTTCACAGTTTGATGATGACTTTTTCTTGTCACGTTGCTCCTGCGTTGTTTTGATGGTGAATAGCTGTTGTTTCAGATCCTCTGCTGCTTCCTGTCACTGGGACTAAAGTGATCGTCTCCACTCTGCACTAACATCTAACATGGTGAATAAACCAGTTAACGTGATAAACATGTTCAGGATGTGGGCGTGAGTATCACTGGACCTGCAGGGACAAAGTGCTCAGGACAGGATGAGGGTGTTTCCAGTTGGAGCTTTTACCCATCAGAACCACACAGATGTTAAGTTTTTATTTTTGTGTCACGACACCAACAAATCCAGATGTGACAGGATGGAAGAATCATACACAACGGTGAGTGTGATGAATTTTATTTAACTGTTTAATTAGAAACCTTCTCATCATGTGGGATTGAATTATTCTGCTGCTCGGACACAAAGTTGTGATTCAGCCTCATTTGAGTTTGTCTGGTGTGTTTCTCCTCAGATTCACTGGGAGAAATACGTGACAGAGTCGTCCTTTAGGCTCTTTCTCCTTCTTTGGAGAAGAACATGATCAGTATCAGAGCAGCTCTGCATCTTCGAGTCTTTATACACAGCACATTACTTCCTAGTTTATTAGATACACCTGGATTTATCAAACTATTGATGTTTAATCCAACAGCAGCTGCAGTTAAACCTTCCACTCATCAGGATGTTATATCACAGTTCTTCTTTTCTTCTAGTGAGTTTGAGGAAAACATATCAGAAACATTTCAGACAACACAGAAGCTAAAACTCCTCCTCATTAACTCACATTTAAAGAAATAAAGTTTATTCACTGATGTTTGAATTATGTCCCGATTAACTAAAGTAAACAGATACTTTGGTGTTTGGCGCCTTAACATGGTCTCAGATGTGACGTGAAGGAAGGGAGGGGAGGAAGTGGAGTCTGCCAGCGGTCGTAGTTCTTGATGAGACGAGATAACAGCACATTTACCTCTGAACAATGTTTTTTTACTTTCTAAAGACTTACGTAATGTTTCATTTCCCACGTTTTGAGCTGCAGGGATTTACTTAAAAAAACTCTTTATAAGTTTCCTACTGAAAACCAGCAGATGGCAGCGTTGGACTGGAGCTGGGACCTGGTGCTGCGGATCCCTGCTCTGAGTGCAGCAGAACATTATTGGACTGGATCTGGACTCAGTGATGACATTAAAAAGTTTTTACCACCAGACTCCATGTGTTATTTAGATGATTTGTGTTAGAAGCTGTTTGTGAGCTGTGAAGACATTTGTGTTCAGAAAGTTCAGTTTTTATTTGATGCTTTTTACACAGACGGATTAAAATCACATGTAAAGAAGATTTCTGAGTCTGTAACAAACTTGTTCTTAGTGTTGGTGAAATCATCTGTATTTAAAGACTCACTGATGTGTCGACACTGAGTTGAGACATTGAGCTTGTTCGTGTGTGTGAACATGTTTTGTTCTGGTTTGTGAGTCTGTTCTGTTGTCGACAGTATTAACAGGACTTATCTCAGCTGCTCAGTCTGGTTTTATCTCCTGGAATACATTACATTAGATTGATTTCAGGGTGTTTTACATTAAAAATTATAGTTATAAACATTAAAAAGTGACATATTTTCCAAATAAATGCGTCAGTCTCCTCTAACAACTGATCCTGTTGTTTTTCTCTCTGGCTTCATTCTGGTTTGTTTGTTGGTTGTGTTTGGTGTCTGCTGTATAGCTATTTGTCTCTTTCTGTTCATTTTGTGTCTTTTAACTGAGCTGTTTTCAGACAACAGTATCTCTGACGTCTTGTCTCAGTTTTGATTAAACGGTCTGAAACACAGTGTGAGCTCTGAGCGGCCCTCACTGATGACGCTGATCACATCCTCTCTACATCACGAGGTCCAAAACAAAGACGGGACATGACGTTAAATAGTTCCAGGTTATTCTGATCCACTACCGGGGACAGATAACGACTACTTTTAATTCATTAAATACAGTCTCCATAAGTCTGTGTACTGTAAATTATACAATAATAACTATCAATAATTGGTGTTTTACTGTTGTAAGATTATTTATTTGTATTAAATCATTAATGATGGGACAAACTGATGAGATATTTAGGGACTCTTGTTTTGGTAGGTTATTAAATCTTGTTGTTTTTCAGTTATGAGTATTAATATTGATTAATAATATTCATCTGTTTAATCAGTGGAGGCAGTTAAGCTCTAATAAGAACAAATATGAGCTTTAGAGTAATTATATAAACAATAAGTGTGAACATTTTTTGCTTCAATATCAGATCCGCATTAAAATTAAGGATTTTACTGTTTTACCAAACTTACAACAAAGTACTATAAGGAAATTGATGAAAAGATGTTTAAGTTCAGTTATCTACGAACTTCTAATACTACTACTAATAAATAATAAATTAAAAAATAAAATGTTATTCTTGTTAATAATATCAGCTTCAGTCTGTTATCTATAGTTAAATAAGAACTAAATGATAAAATCCATCATTTATTTCGTTGTAGTTGATGTTTAGATGTTTTAGCTGTCATCAACTAACATCATCAACTAACACCAGGCTGTTGGTGCAGCCGCAGTTGCCCAGTTGCCCTTGGGACTCTGAAGGTCAGTCCAGTCTGGTCCAGAGCGACGCAGACATCTGGACTCGGTTCAAGTTCCGATTTAATTTCTTTCATTTCAAATAAAAAATGCTGCTTGTCAGAGATCCGACGATGGATTATTTGATTGTTTTCCTCTTTTTCTTCCTTTTCGGGATTTTCAGCTGTGAAGGTGAGCCCCCGGCCCTGTTTCCCTGTAAAGACACGTAGCTGTAATTCATATAACACCGCAGTGCTGTTGTTACTTTAAGTGAAAAATGTTGATGAAAAACATTTAAAACAATCATTATCCAGATGTTAAATAATAACGTTCATGCTGCTCATTAATGAAACATATCTGTAGTTTTAAGATGCAGCTGAAATGACTTTTATGAGTTTTGTGTTTCCGACAGATGAATCATGTTGTTGTCATATTCTCTTAACCAAGAATTAACAGACTGATTATTGATTATTATTAATATTTCCACCAATCGCTGTTTGATTCTCTGCTTGTGTATAATTTTATTTTGTCCTAATATAAATGTAACGAAATAATACTTTTTCATTGTTCCTCATCCTTTATTAACAAATAATTATTTGCTGCCAACTAAAAGACATTTATTGAGAGAAATTATGAGGAACGAAAAAACATCAAAACAAACATCGGGACCATGAGGTTTAGTGTGAGCGGTTCTGGTCGATACTGGTTGTTTGATTGTGGATGAACGAAAAAAAAAAAAAAAACTGTTGTTAAAAAGACCAGAAGAGAAATTACTCTGGATAAGATCTAGAGATGAATAATTTAATAATAGACTTAAGCCATGAAATTGAAAACATAATTAAATACTTTAGTTACAGCTGATATTACATTATTGAGAAACGAAACCATTTTCTTTTCTAATTTAAATGCAGATTTAGGCCTAAATGAACTAGAAATAACATTTATTTTAATACAACTGTTTCTTTGTTTTTATAAGAGAAAAATACATAAACTAGAAAAAACAGAATTTATCTGATATTTATCTGATACATTTTCTGAGTTTCTCTGTTTTATGATGAACGCGTCTTTCTTTTATTGTGAAAGGACAAAATCTTTTAAATGTGAACGCGGCCTCCACACGACCTGTTACTATTATTAATGTTTATAACGATGATTTTACTGTTGTGGAGAAAAGAGAAATCAGTCAGAGGTGGATGTTAAAAAAAATTCCAGTTTATAAAGTGTTATATATTTTTGTGATTTTATTGTTTTTCTGGCAGCTTTGCAGTTAAAAATAAATTGTATTCTTCTCTGTCTAGTATCCTTAACCCTCCATGTACTGTAGTACTTTAAATTGGCCACAGTTGTAATGAAAATACAGTGTGAAAGAAGTTTGACATTTTAATATAATTACCTGCAGATTTGTGAACTATTAAGACAATATTTTACCCAATTACTGAAGAAAAGTATAGAAAATATCAATTGTATGATGCTAAAAGTACCAAGATACAATAAAGTTGGAAATTTACAATAAATAATTTAAATTTTTGTTTGTTTTTACTGTTACTTTAATCATATTTTCACCTCAGCTCCTGGCTCATTAGCAGGTTAACATCTCTGTTTTCTAAAAGAAGTTTATTTATTGCTTATTAAATCTGATTATTTCCTCTTTTTTCCCTTTAGCCCGAGTAGAGATCAGAGTTAAACCTGGAGAAGATGCCACACTTGAGTGTCGAGGTCCCACAGACGCTGGCATCTCATTGTTGGAGTGGATCAGACCAGACCTGAAGGATGATGGTTACGTCTTCTTCTACAGAGATAACTTCTTGGTTAAATCCTTCCTGCATCCGTCTTTCGTGGATCGAGTGGAGCTGAGAGATCCAGGGATGAAGGACGGAGACGTGTCTGTGATTCTGAAGAAGGTCAACATCAATGATACTGGAACATATCAGTGTCAGGTTACGACAGAGGTCGTGTGTGTCATCGAGCTTAAAGATGCTGCTGCAGAAGCCACAGGTGCAGGAAACAGTCATCAACATGTTTCATGGGCAGTACCTGTGGTAGCTGCTGCTGTCGTTGTTGTTGTTGTTGTTGTGGTGGTTAAATTAAAAAGAAAGTAAAATCCAGAGAAAAGACAGAGGTACGGTGACAGTTTCAAGCTCTCAGGTTTCAACCTAAAGCTTGAAAACTTCCCACTTTGTCCTTTAATAGACGACAGTGACTTTAGTCCTGTATGTGTTGAATATTTGTGGCCTTTTGACTGAAATAAGAGAAAGTTTTTGTGATTCTTTGTACTAGTTTTTCTTCCTTTATATGTTGTAAAACGTTTTTTACAAATCAAACTGAACTTTGCAGACAAACTTTGATCTGATAGAATGATTTGTTGAAGCAAAGATCTTTACAAAACAGTGTCGACATCCACTTGCATCTATTTGGTTTTTCTATCAGTGCAAACAGAACAAATGAGCACAGCTGCACACAGGTCTTGTTTATTTCCTGTTTTCTCCTCCAGGAGTTTTAAATACTGAATAAAACAGTGTGTGTCAAACAGTTTTGTGACTGTTCCTCTTGTGTTGAAGCTCCTCTGCTGGTGCTGATGTAGTGATGCTCTGCCTCCTGCTGGCTGCCTCCTGTCACTGCTCTTCAGCAGGTGTAGTTAACTTCATCATTAAACTGGTGGAGTTTATAGACTGCCACACCCTGTGGGGAAATTCAGTTAAACCAAAGTAAATGTTATAATATTCTAAGTAAAATCTAAACAATATGATAGAACAGAATGAGAATCTGTAGAAACACCAGAGAGTGCAGTCAGCAGAAGCAGAACCAGAATTTAAAAGCGAAAAAATACTTTTCAAATCTATGTCTGCTTCACATTGTTACAACAAGAGCATCAATCCTCAGAGTAAATATTATAAGTTAAGAGCAGAGGAGAAAGTCTGCGCTCATCAAACCATTTAACCATTTAATAAATGAATAAACTAGTTGTTAATATGTTCATTGAAAATAATTTATTAAATATAAAAGTGTACAATAAAAACAAACCGCACTTCAGATTAGTGATGGGAAGTCGCAGCCCTGCTTGTTTTCCAACCATCCCTGGGACCGGGCTTGCCTACCCCTGACTTAGAGCCTTCTATTTTAGCCTAATTTGGCAATTATTAATGTGTGTTGGTAAGCAAGTCTTTATTCTGTTTTTTCATTAAAGCCTTATTTTTACGCACATTTTTGTTACAAATAGAGTAACTATTTAACATTTTAATCAAACTGAACAGAACCACAGCAAACAAATCAAATAAATAAAGACCAAAGTCTTAGCATTATGACGCTCTAGACAAAAGTCTTTAGTGCAGGTTTGCATTCAGAAATGCTTATTAATTTCTTAACTTTTTCCTCACACACTTGCATTTAGGTCTCTGTCGCTCTGTGTACCTGGCTTGTACCACTACACTCACTGTTGTCGGCGCGTCTGCTCCCCTTCCTTATTTCACCTAATGGTATGATCCTAGTCTTTCTTTGCAAGTGATTGGCCCCATGGTGTGCCCATCAAAATAAAGAACCGCCCCTGTCTACAGGGATTTTCAGCAGAACTGAACAGGAGCGGCTCAAGATTCGGCTCTCCCAGGCAGGAGTCGGCTCTTCTCGTTCCGGCTCGTTTGTGAATGACACATCACTACTGCAGACGTTCCCACTCTGTCATCATGTTATCACCTACAATTATCTGTGTAAAGTGAGAACATGTTGATTCTCTAAATGTAGGTATTCAGATATTATAAGTTATTTTTGTAGCTTCTTTCCAACTAGAGCTGCAACTAACAATTATTTCACCCAATTTACCTGTTTTTATTTATTGAAAATGTTTGTTTTTATTATCACAGTATTGAATTTAGAGCAAAACCCCAAAGATGTGAGAAAGAAAATATCATTTAAAAAGGTTAAAGTAGTAAGTAGTTTGTCGGTAGCTGTAAGAGTT
This sequence comes from Sandelia bainsii, assembly GCA_032362345.1. NCBI lineage: Eukaryota > Metazoa > Chordata > Actinopteri > Anabantiformes > Anabantidae > Sandelia > Sandelia bainsii. The sequence goes on from JAUMHL010000011.1 coordinate 894,187, forward strand.
TGTCTCTAAACTCCTACAGCTACAGACAAACTACAAACTACTACTACACACAATATATAATGAAATAAATAATAAACAAACAGGATCTGGAGACCAGTTAGTGACCAGTAAACCAGCAGCTGGACGTCACTGGTTGGACTGTTGTGAAGGTGTGAAGCTCGGCCTCAGTAAAGAGTAGATGGTTTCTGATTCTGGTGGAAACAGATCAAACAAGACAGTAAATGTTGACGCTTCAGGTAATTATAATTAATTAAACTTAATTTTCTATTCCATTATAAACCAGTGTAGCTGCAGGATAAAACTGATTCATTATAGTAGCAAACAGCAGGATGCAGCGAGTTCACACTTTGACTGATGCGACCGTTTTACACCTTTAGCTTTTTTCTTGACGGTGTTACAAAGGAAAGTATTGGTGAAACAGGAAACTATCATAGTTTGTTTCACACATTGCACCCACCCAAGCAAACAATATAGTCTCAATCAACAAAGGACAGACGTATGTAGAAGCCACATGTCAACAGAATTTAAAGGTCTCACTGAGTTGTATAAATAAACTATTTAAATTATATCAATTCTATCTTGAGAACATGAATATCTGAACCAAGTTTCATTTTAATCCATCAAATTACATAAATAACATATTTATGCAGGTTAAGGCTGGTCGTCGCCAAAAATAAAGTTTCTCATTCAAGCCAAAAAGTTCTACTTTGGTCTCATCTGTAATTCTTCTGATAAGCTTCAGTGTCGTCCACCTAGCCTGAACAAACTGTAGATAGGCAGCAATGATCTGTCTGGAGAGTAGTAGCTTTAATCTTACAACTCAGCCATGAACACAGCTGATGTTCAGTGGTCTCCTGATGGTGGACTAATGATCACTGATATTAGCCACTAATATCCTTTAGCTTCCTAGACTTTATCCTGAGGTTCCTTCTGACCTCCTGGACTATTACATAAACTATTACCTTTGTCTCGGTGTGATGTTTGCTGGTTGACCACTCCTGGAGAGGGCAGTAATAGTGTTGAATGTTTGTACATGATCTGCCTGACAGGCAACTGGTGAAGTCTGAACTCTTTGTAAGTCTTTCCAGTCTAGAGACCATCAACAACTCTTCTTCTGAGGTCTTCACAAATCTGCTTAGTTTGCTATGACAAACTTGAGGTGCCAAGTTCAGACTTTGATAGTGAAGAAGCAGATTTCTCTACTTTAAATAAGGCAGGACTTCCCAGACTCACACCTGATGTCACATTCAAACAAACTGATAATCCAAGAACTTTTACTACACACAAATATGGAAGATTTGATAATTATCCTTAGTAAATGAATGAATGTGTCATGTTTTGCCTTATTTTTGATTCCCATTGTCTTGTTTAGACTTTTTTAGATCACATTTATGCAGAAATAGAGAAAATTCTAAAGTGTTCACAAACATCTCCATTATATTGTCTTTTATGTTGAAGGACATTTAAATTATGAAGTAGAAGAACACACAGTTACTACCTGTGTCTCCTCTTATTGGTTTTTGTAGTTGAGGTGATGGTTTGATTTCACTGTATGTGACGTCTTCGCCTCCCTCTTCGAGTTCAGGACCTGGATTGAAGCAAAATGAACGATGAGATTTCATACTGAAATTCTAGTAAACACTCAAAGTTTCTACTCCATGCTTGACTAGATGCCTTTAATGTCCTCACTCTCATAGTCTAAAACTCAAACTGGACATCAGAGCACACAAACAGAGTCTCTACAGTGACACAGTAAAACTACTTGTGCCTCAACTCGTCTGGTTTTGCAGGTGATGTTGTGGTGATCTTTTGACGTCACTGTTTGTGACATTATCTGTGTCTCTCACATCTATGTCGGGACTTGCATTGAAACAAATTGAGCAACAATATAATTTGGGAATCATAACAGACTTTTTAGGTAATCCTTCTGGGCTCCAGGACCGAGATGCAGAAAACTTGACTACAACCCCTCAAAGGCAATTGTGATGGTCCAAAGAACTGAACAGCGGTACCATGAAGGATCACAAATAAAAAAAAACAAAAATGAAAAACTAAGTATCTGTAAAAGAAAAAAGTAATTCCAGTGAACAAAAGTAGAATAGTCTGTGTTCTAGCCAGTGTCGTCTTTTTCATTTTAGGTGAATCTAGTTGAGGATTTTCACTCTAAGCCAGTAGGGGGCAACAGTGTAAGTATAAACTAACATAAGACAACTTTGGCCCAGGTTGACCAGCAGCAAACCATGTCTTCTGAGGTCTGAGTTGTTATATGGCTCGAGACAGAAAAAGCCTGTGTTTCACGTCATCTTCATCGCACTTCAAGCCTGCTGCAACTTTAACCTTCACAACAGTCATCTGCTCAGTAAATGTGATAGAGGTGAGTTTATGTGACTGTAAAGAACAAACTCAGGTTTATTTACTACTGTGTCAAGTGATGACCTCAACTGCTGAACTGTTTGCGTGTTGTCATCAGTTAGTCACCACACAGTCTGAGTCTGACCTTTAGGTTTCCTGTGGATGCGCCGTCTGACGAGTAGAACCACAGCAACGAATGCAACCAGAGCACAGATGGTGGGAACAGACCACAACACTTTCAGCCGAGGAGATGGAGCTGTGGAGGAGACGACAGAAGAGTTGGAGGATGAGGAGCTAGCAGAACTATTGGGGGCTGCAGAAGGAGCTGTGGTGCTGGGTTTTTCTAAAAAGTACAAAAATAATCTGTTAAACAGGAGGTAACAGGTCAACACTTCAATGCATTTACTCATTTCACTGTGCAGATGTTGTTGTGTGCATGATATCACAAGAATAGATGCTCACCACTGTCTATTTAAACATTTCTACATTAGATCTTTATCAAGAAACGTGACCAACGTGTGAAACGCAGACCAAACCCAAAAACCAGTGGTGGAATATAGTTTACTATATTATACCCTCTTTTTCTTTTTTTTACAGTTTTGTGTTATTTTACCATGATTCTGCCATGAAGTCAGATTTTAATCAGCTTAATTTTTTTATTTGACACTGTTAGAAAGAAGGTAATGCTTTATGTCTGTTATTTATGTTGTAGTTGGGCATGGTGCTGTACGGACAAAAATATCAACAACACCAGAGAAAACCCATTATGCAAGTTGTGAACATCCAGTTAAAATAACGGCTTTTGTCACAATATGAAACTGTGATAGTTTGTGTGAACGCTTTGTTGATGGAAAGCTGCAACAGACACAATTGATCACTGCTACACTAAATACCCAAATATCCTCATGTTTTGGTCACTTTCATTTCTGCTCTTGAGCACATCTCTTGTTTCATTAACTCACTGTAATTCACAGCGTTAATTATTGTTTGCCAATACATAATTAATGTATGTAATCTACAGTTTATTAGTAAAAACACAATGTTTCTCCTCCTCACCTGTGACGTAGATCCAGCTGGGTGGAGACTCTCCACGACTGCTGATGTGACACTTGTAGAG
>JAUMHL010000011.1:898452-917550 GCA_032362345.1 Sandelia bainsii
TATCAGAGACTGCTTTCAGTGCCCTGGTCACCATCAAAACAAAGACAAGCAACAAGCTTGACGTGCACAATGACTTTTGTTTGGCTGTCACCAAAATAACACCTGACATCCCATCACTGGCCCAAGAGTTACAAGCCCAAAGCTCACAATAAATGCCATCCTGTCTGTAGCCTATGTTTCAACGGGAACAAGTTCATATGTCACAAGTTCATAGAAACATGATTCATTGCAGTATTCACAGGAAATAATCTGTTCAGGAAAGTAATATACACTGTTCTGCACATTGTGCTCATTGTTCGGCTTCAGTGAACATGTAGGCCATTAACTGTTCTGTACTGTTACTGTTATGCATTGAATATGAAAGATCAAAACAATTAAAAAGTATTAGGCCTATTTTATTTTTCCTTAGTGATATCTGAATCTGAATGTTTTCTTCTCTCTGGTTTTAAAAAACGTGTTTTACAGTGATTGTTGCCATTATGTTTCTCCTGTGTAGTGGTGAGACTAGAAAATCCCCACAAGAATATGCGATGGACATGGTTGAATAAAGTTTCTCAGACTCTTATGACAACATGACTGATGCTGAAACTGATCCTGACATAGTGCTCTGCAGGAAGGTGTCTGAGCCTGCACCAGTGAGGAGTCTTGAGCCCTCTGGTGGTGGTGGGGGGGTGAGCGAAATGGACTAAGACGAAAAAGGCTATGTATAAATTAGAGGAGACACAGTGAAAGATCTGAGCATGTTCAGTTATAGGAAGAACATGAGGAAATGGGGGGTAGGATGGGGAGAGGCTGAAGCAGAGGTGTGAATGAACTTGGCTCAGTCTCATCAGTCGAAGAGTCTTTGCTGTGCTCCTGTGCTGCCCCCTGCTGGCTGCTCCATGTGTCACAATCCTGCTACATATCAGTTATTCCTGTTTATTTTCTTCCATACCATCTCACCTTCTCTCACTAAAGGTTACACCCCTGCTGGTGTTATAGTCTGCTCTCAGCCTTCTGATCCACTCACTTCCTCACTCACTCACCTGCATTCAGTTGCCTCTCTTCCTTTGGCTTCAGTTACTATTTACCAAACTGTTATCTTCCCTCATAACAGATACTCTCCAGCCTTTTAACCTGTCTTGATCTGCCTGTGCACCAAACCTGTGAACCTTTGGACCTTCATCTCTGTCTGTCCCTTCTCCTATTAGCCCCAATCACTAGTTGAGTGTTATCCAGACCTGTTGTTATCGCTGCTGTTCGTCTCCTTCGTCACCTGCACAAGAGAAGAACTCGGCCATTTCCAACTCACCTGCCATACTGATGTCACTGCTGTGCGACTCAATTTTTCTCATCATTTTCTTAAAAAATAAACTTATCTGTCATCACTTCTTTTGTTTATTGTCCCAAATATAAATAAATTAATTAATTAATATATATACATATATATATATGTATATATGTATATATATGTAAATGTGTATTTTTCAGGATATAACAAAAGCTTATTTATGAAATGTATTTTTGTGATATTGCACTATTACTATTTACAATGATAACCCTAACAAAAGCAACACCTTTTTTGGAATGAAGCCACTGTACTGTCTGTGAGGATGTGGAGGTCTGTCCTGAACTGTGCAATATGTGTTGAGCTATTACATTTTTAACAAAAAAGTGGCCATTAAGTACATAAAGTATAAGTTATTACATTATGGGTTTCTACATGGCTCCATGGAGGATTCCTCTTTTAAGAAAAAGACACAAAACAAAAACAGACTGAAACCTGCTAAAATACACACTGACAAGCTACAGTCTTTCTGGGACAATGTACATTGGGCAGATGGGACAAAACTGGAGCTTTTTGACAAACCACATCAGATCTATGAAAAATGGAGCTTTCAAAGAAAAGAACACTGTTCCTGCTGCGTGACATGGAGGAAGCTCTGTGATGCCTTGGGGCTGCCTTTGCTGGGAAATCAAGACAGTCAAGGTATTCTGGAGTGAAAAGTTCATCCCAGTGTCAGAGAAGGAAGCCTTAAAACCCGAGACAGATGCATACTGTATGTAGCTAGAGAAAACACTGTTTTGTTTGTAGTGACAGCCTTTTAATGCTATGTAACAAAATATTAGGTTAAGAGTACCATAATTTTAGTCTGGGTCATTTTGATTAATTGTATGATCTAAATATTCTGCTAAATCAAAAAACAAGAACAAAGTCTGATTTTAATTTGCTTTATTTCTTTACATATTTTTTATTTTATTATTTTTGTCATTTTCAAGTTATTTCAGAGACATTCATGGTTTCCTTTTTGGTGGAACAGTGTCTGGATTGATTTTTCTTTTCTTTCCTCCTTCAGGACACTCCTCATATTTGTCTTTTAACTTTTTAAATTCATTTTTTACATCACAGTCATTGATGCACAGTGCTCCCCCAGGTCTTTTAAACTGTGATTCTGATCTATTTGAATCAGCAATACAGGTCCAGTCGTTATTTTCAGATACACACCACTTGGAATGATCTGATCCACAGTTCCACTCACTCAACCACTCAGCTTTTACTGACTCAATATTATACACATCGTGTCCTTTCTCTGGACAGTAGGAAACAGTCTTGTTTTTCTGGCAACCCCAGGTCTGGGCGTACAAATGACTGTTGACTGCCTCTGCAATAGTGACATAAAGATCTCCAACTGTAAGAGAAAAAATAACATTGATAAGACACAGTTGACAACATAGGCATTCATGTTCAGAGTTAATGTTAATTTAATGTTAAGTTAATTTTATTTATTTACTACCTACTTCTTTATTGTATTTTATTGTGTATATACTAGTTAAAACAACTTTAAACATTAATTTCAAGCAACAAAATATTTTGTCTGTTGTATGATTGACAAGCAGAAATTCTCACCTTTTGGAAAATTTGAGATTTTCTTAAAGAAACCTTTAAACGTATTATGTTCCTTTGATGTCAGGTCCTGGTAGTGCTGTGTTTGTTGATTTAGGTCTTCATCTGATGTCCAAATGTTATGAAAATTCTGAATGTCTACAGAAAACTTATCAGTGTTTGCAAAGTCAAAAATCTGAGCTCTGATATTCTGAAGGTGTTTTTCTGTAAACAGTAATACAAGAAACATACTTCACATTTAAATTAAACCATAATAAAACATACTGTACATATTAGGAAATGACCAGGTACATTACCTATTTTGTTTAACTCGCTCACAGGGAATGTTACACAGATAAATGTCTGAGCATTTCTTTTTCCAGTATCAGGATAGAACTTATTACTTTCCCTTGTTAGGGGAAATCGTGGTGTACTGTGTAGGAGCCAGACCACAGCATCTTTATCTACCATCACAACCCCTGGGGAACATGAGGAGAGAGAGAAATAATGAGTAAGACATGCTCTGAAGGCTGAATCTAATAACACAACACAACACTTGAGATCTGAATCAAATTATGTCATAATAACAGATATCAAAACAAACTCAACAGGCAAATGTTAAATTCTTGTCTTCTGCTTTCTAATACTACAAGAATAAAATTGAAAAAAATTAGTAAAATAGGTTTTAAGAATGCTACACAGATACAGCAACAAGAAGGCACCACCTGAATTTTACTGAAAGACAATATTTCTCTGAGCAGAGTTTGTTCAGAGTGGCTGAGGCAAATTGCAGTTCTACAAAGTGCACAGATGTTACACCACAGATCCAAGTTCAAATCCAGACCATTATCTGTGGTTTCAACAACAAACACACAGTAATTACAGAAATATTTGGGTTTGGGTTAAATATAATTAAATAAAAATAATTAATTAATTTTGTGTGACGTCACTGTGAACATTTTCTTTACAAATCTAGAAGACAGTCCTCTATATTTAACCAAGGGCTGTCAGTGACTAAACATAAGTGACGAGTGACTAAACACAACCATAACCGGTTGTAAAGCTGTAGTCACTACAAATGGATGTTGTGCTGTAAGACTAGGTATTATGGGAGGAGAAAATAGTCACAAGAGGATCCCTCTTCACGGGTTTTTATACTTTGCATCAACTAAATGCACTATTTCAGTCTTTCTGACTATTTGATAGTTTTAAGTATTCCTTATAAATCTCATTCTAATTATAAAATCATAGGGCAACTGCAACATGTAATCATCAAATATAATCATACAATAATTACAGTTGTGTTAAGTATTAACATTCATAGTGAACAGACAATACATTAATACAAATGTATCCGGTTACAATTATGTTCCCCACAAAAACATATTTGTCACTGGAGGTTAGTTGTATAGAAACATATTTTTATTTCTATATTAAAATGACAATAAACTTTCTTCAACCTCCTATTGTAATCAGCACTTAACCCAACCAATGTCAGATAAAATGTTCATTATTACAATGTCTCCCTCTGAATCACATCACAGTTTGGAGCCTTATAATGAAGCTGACTTTATAAAAACACAATTGAGATTCTATATATTAACAGGCCTTTGCATGAAGAAAAGTTATTTCTACCAACCTTTGCTGTGGCCACACTTATCCTTTGCACTTGGCTTGTCAGGTGGTGGTTGATCATTGTAGCCAATGTATCCACATGTTGGTGTCTACATGTGATGTACAAACAAAATGACCAAAGAAACAAACACTCAAATAATTAATAAACTGGTGTGATGGATTTAATTTCCCAGTCAAAGGAAAATATGTGTAAAACAACACTGAGGCTCATGAGTAACATGTTCTTTTCTGGGAAACAGGTAAAACTGAGAGATAACTATATAAATGTTCTTACATTAGTGAAGACTGGAGTGAGGGTTTTTGCCAGGACACCATTTTGGTGGTTGATTGGCTTAATGCTCTTTTTGAATCCACCTTTCATAGTTGAATCAATGTGAATAAATTCAAAGCTGTTTGGTGCCTTGTACAAAATGTACCTGTTGATGAAAATTTAGAAAAGAAAAATTCAACAATGCATCACGATGAACAAACTGTTCTAAACACCAAAGTAAGCACAGAGAGAAAATAACCCCAGAACAGAAGAGCTGTGTCTATGTGATGAAGCTCATATCATGTCGTGTATTTGTTAATCACTTCTGACATGTCATCGCTCCAACCTCCTAACCACCATCCAAATTAAAATCTGCATAAAGGATGCTATCAGTCAATACTTGTCCCTATTGACTTCAGACTTGACATGAATAATGACTGATTCAAAACATTGGTAAGGTGCTGAACATGTCTGTAGGAAGAAAGTTTTTTTCAGAACACTAAAAGTATTATACGATCCCTTTAAATAACTAATCAGTCAATCGGGATTATTGACAAAACATCTGAATAGTGGTCTAATATAGGATTTTGTCCCTCATCCTCTTCATGTACATTGTGTGTTTATACCACTTAAATGCATATGCATCATACCTACGCCCCAGATGCTGGATATGGGGGTTAAAAAAAACCCCTGTAAATATAAAATAATGCACTTATATATAAAAACAGGAGGATAAATAAACTCAATTGAAAACATATCTTTAGAGGTTAGAGTTGCAAATAGTCTTTAATTTAGCAACAAAGAATTCCCCTTGAGATTAGATCGAACAAGTAAAATTCATTGAACTGTATAAAAGTATTTTACCAGTCCACTGCAACACCATCTTCATTTATACAGGATATTTGGCCTTCAGAGCCCCAGCAGAGCAGACCAACAGCAAGGACAACCTTCCACATGACTTCCTGAATTGGCACAACAGAGACATCAATTTCCATATATTTCTCCAAGTAACAAAGAAGGAACATAATATGGAATTGTCCATACTTTTGGTGCTGTGTTTCAGCCAATGCTACAGGGAGTATTACAAGAGAACGAAGAGAAGAATGGATCCCACAAAATACCAGCAAATTCAGAAAGCAAACATTAAACATTCAACAGCATAAAAATTCTGTGCATGAGGGACAGTGCATGAATATCATAAAACTAGTGGCCTTGGTTTGGTAGAACACCTACTGCCTTTTGACTTAGTTATCATGACTGACATGTGTGTGCATTTCAGTGACATAATTCAAACTTGACTAAGTTGTTTTAGACTTTTAAATGAGAGACACGAGTTCACTTTATTACTTTTTTTGTATCAAATCCAAATGACATTGCAGGGTATAAAATCACATAATAATAACCTACTGAGGCTGCAATAATTGTTTAATAGAATAATAACATGTGAGGCAGATGATCTGTTACATAAAAAACAGTGACCACTTCAAGGGAGGGGAAAAACTCTGCAAGAGAAACAGACTTACCATCTGGCCAACTGAAGAGTACACTGATCTTCACCTGGTCGGACTATAACTTATATAACAGCTGTTATGGAAATTTGCCTCAAATGAAGAACACTGGAACAGCAAAGTTGTCTTTGTGAGTTTTACAAGGAAGGAGAGGTCTGACACAGAGAAAGAAGTAGTCTGTCTGAGAGGCTCTCAAGCATCGGCGTGGCTTCCTTTTTATTCACATAGCTTTGCACTATATGTCCTTATCAGATTAACTGCAGGGCCATTATGGTTTTTAGCACCTTTACCAAAACCAAGACATGCATGGGTTCATGTCAGCACATTTTTCCACTTCCCCAAAACAAGTACATTTGGTACATCAAAAAAATGGCTAAGGGTCAACAGTCACAAGCATATGCAGGACAAAGTTTATGCATTTTAAAAAAAGATATATGCAAAAAGTATAATATAGAAAGAAGAACATACTGTGAAGTAAAAGATTTAAAAATACCTGTGAAATCATACGGTTGCCACAAAGAATGTGCTACAGGTCACAATGGCATGATCTGATTTAATGAGTGTAGAAGACTGCACACATAGAACACGCTGGTAACGCTACTATTAGAGCATTTATCAACATATTATCTTGATATACCTGAATGAGATTGTAGTTATAATTTTTGGGCCTGCTGTGGGATGCTAGAATAGTTACATTCTGCCTCTGCCCTTTGACCTGGTTTAGGATGAAAAACAACACTTGCAACATAATAGACAATGTCAACAATACAAAAACACAATGTTCCCCTCAACCCATAAAATCCTGGGTGTCTGAAAACATGTTTCTCTCATGTGTATGTTAACTCTGGGACATGTGTGTGTACTGTGTAATTCGCTGGTGCAGCTGATACAGAGAGATACACACCATCCTGCATACAGAACTGTAGTTAGAGCATCTGCAACTGGGTTGAGTTCTGTTAGAGAAACTCTCAGCATGAAACCAAGACACTGAGACACTTCTTTCATTGCCTGGTTTGCAAAACCAGGAGCATTGTCACATGACACTTTGTAACAACTTCCATCGAACCATAATGTATCTTTATCTGGTTATTTGGTTTAGACCTATGAATGTAATGTGCATTTAATTTCTGCCTTAGAAGCTTCTTTGCTTTGTCTAACTGCTGCTGCACGTCTGCAAATGGAGAACGAGTTGTGATGGTGCAGTTAGAGAAAGAGGAAATGAAGATTCTGTTTTAGTGGCTGCGTCCACTGCTGCAATGCTTAGAGGAACTGGGAGAGACTTGTTGATGTGAGCTTTACATTTTACAACAGCAACACATTTTCGTAACAAAATGCTCCCCAGAAGGGTAAATTCTGTGCCTTGGAAGTTCAAACTTGAAGAGAAACTTCTGGGAGTAGTAGTTGGATGGAGTAAGAGAAGAACAGTAATGTTAGGATTTCAGGCTGTTTGGTTTCATAATAAGACAACAAGCCATCATTGAGCTGAAGGTTAACAAATCCTTTGATTATGCAGAAACAAACAATAACATGAAGAAAACAGTTTTCCCTGATATTGTTAAGCTAAAACAAATAAATGTCTCTCATCAATGAATTGTATTGAGACTTTTAGGTCTAGTTGGTGCAGTCTGGAGAACTAGTTCCAAGGCAGTCAAGTCAAAGTTCAGCAGTGTCTGTCCAAGTCACTTTGTCATGAGCTGTAAGTTGTTTATTGTGCATGAGAGCTCAGAGGGCTGCCTCTCCTCAGAATAATTTAGGATTGAATGTCTGCTATGAGAGGTCAAATCATAAGCCAGAAAAGTTGTTTCTAAATTGTATTTCTTCATTTAGCAGCAATAGATTTTCCACAATACATCCTAGATGTGTGACCTCTTTGGACAGTTTAGCCTTATGACCTTGTTCTGCTAAATAGCTTAGCAGTATCAATGTTTGCATGCTTTTTTTTTCTTTTGATGGACTACAATCACTAAATCATGCACTTGCTATGATTAAGAATAGAATAGAATAAACCTTTATTATCCCACGAATGAGAAATTTAGGTGTTACAGAGATCTTATAACAAAAGGAATATAGGAGAAGAACAAGTAAGTTAGTAATCTATATACACAAAAAAAACCTATATACATAAGCAACCCAAAAATTTTAGATCTACAGAGATATGTACACCAGTGTGAGTAGGTGTGCATGATCCGGATGAGATACAGAGATATACAGTGTACAAGCAAGCTGTGAATGAGTAACAGCAATTAAAAGCAGATGATATGTCCATCAAAAAGATGATAAATAAATTAACCATGTTAAGTGGAGCCTGCAGGAAGATGTATACTTCCTAGGTTAAGGTTTGGTCCCGCTGAAACCTCCAGCAAGAGTTTATACTCAAATGAAAGTGTAGTTTAACTACTTATGAGCAAAATGGACTAAGAGGAAGAAGACTGTTGATGAATGAGAGGAGACACAGTGGATGGTATACACATGTGCATGAAAGATGTGAAAGATATAATGGGTGGTAAGATCGGGAGAGGCTGGAGCAGAGGCGTGAATGAATTTGGATTAGTGTCATCACTGAAGTCAAGTAAACTTCAGCTGAAGATTCTTTGCTTGTCCTGATGTGTTGAAGTGCTGCCACCTGCTGGCTACTTATCAGTTATTCCTGTAAATTATGAGTTACTACAAACTAAGTGCCTTGATAAGACCCAATCAGGGCTCTTAGTTTGTAGTAACTCATAATTTACAGAACCCGAATGGTAATTGCTTGTGTCTTCTCCTTGTAAGTCGCTTTGGATGAAAGCATCTGCCAAGTAAAGTAAAGTAAAGTTTATTTTCATTCTCACCATTTCACCTTCTCTCCTCATAGGTTACAGATTGCCCCCTGAGGGTTCAGTCACTTCCTCAATCACACCCCTGTATTGAGTTAATTCCCTTCCTCCCTGCAGTTACTCTTTACCAGACTGTTATCTTCCTTCATGACAGATACTCTCCAGCCTTAAAATGCCATGTGAGCCCTGAACACCGCCCCAGAGCAGCAGAGAGCACCACCAGTCAGCCCTTGCCTTGTGAAGAGACTTTCCTTCCTTTTCCTTCCATTAGCCCCAGTTACCAGTTGAGTGTTATCCAGACCTCTTCTTATCACTGCTGTTCATCTCCTATGTCACCTGCAGAACAGAAGAACCCAGCCGTTCTCCCCTCTCCTGCCATACTGATGCCACGTCTCTGCAGCTCACTTTCCCTCACCTCACCTTTATCTCTAATAAAGTTCTCTTGTTCATGTCATTGCCCTAATTAGGGATTTTTTAAATATTATAAATTAGCAGTGTATTACTAATGTAAATAGTGCAATATAATGATGGTGTACTTGTTTTACATGGATACAATCAGAAACAAATCACTATGTAACCCACTTTATTGTGAAATAATTAAAAATAGCTAAGTGTGAAACTAAATAATTGTGTATTGTCAGTTTAAAAAAACATTTTTGTGATATTGTACTGTTACTATTTACAATTAAAAAGCCTAACAAAAGCCACATGCTTGTTGCAATGAAACTGCTGAACTGTCTGTGAGGATGTGGAAGTCTGTCCAGACAGAGCAGCAGGTACCAGCTGTCTGATCAGGGCAAACATCAGGCTGGGCTGAACCAAACAATGATCCTAACTGCATTTTACACTCATGGCACATCCATCTTAAATCTCCTGTATTTAAGGTTAACTAACTCTCACAGCAAACAGATCTGCAGGGAAATAATAATTTAATAATTTTAGTTAGTTTTAGTCAGTAAAATTACATTTTTTCAAGTAAGTTAGATGAAAATTTAACAGTTTCTTTAAAAAAGTGACATGAATGAATTTAGATAGGAAAGATTAGATTTGATAGTTTCAACAAGAGACAATATTAAAACCTCTAGTACTATTGATCTAGTCCTCATTTAGGGAATTTGAGGTGAAATTTTCTTTTTACTTCTGACAAAACTTTCTCCATCTATGTGATCATACAGTGAAATACTTTTGCCAAAATCTTGTTTATATTTTCTGGCTGTGGCATTTTTCAAGTGAATTCTGAAGACGAAAAAAAAAACAAAATCCAAATTTTATTTTATTTCTTTACACATTTTTTACTTTATTATTTTCATTTTTTTCAAAGTTATTTCAGAGACATTCGTGGTTTCTTTTTTGGTGCTTCAACAGTGTCTGAATCTATTGTTCTTGTCCCTCCTCCTTTACGACACTCTTCGTGTTTGTGTTTTAACATCATAAATGCATTATTTACAACATTGTTCTGGATGCACAGTGCTCCTCCAGGCCTTTCAAAGTGTGATACTGCCCTATTTGAATCAGCAATACAGGTCCAATCATCATCTTCAGACACACACCACTGGGATTGTTCTGATCTTCGTTTCCACTTAACATCCAACAAGTCAGATTTTATTGAATCAACATTATACACATGATGTCCTTCAACTGGGCAGTAGGGATCACTTCTATCTGGCTGGCCACCCCAGGTCTGAGCTTACAAACTAGTCTTCAGTGTGTTTGCAATGGTGACATAAAGATCTCCAACTGCATGAGAGAAGAATTATAATTCTGATTATTCTGACAGTCAGCTGTGTAAAAACATCTTGTTAAAGTTTAACTGTTGACAATGTTGGCATTCATGATCAAGATTAATACAATGCATTTTATCCATGCAACAAAATAATTTGGATCTGTATGTTCAATAAGCAGAAATCTCGCCTTTAGCTTTACTTGAAGTTTTCTTAAAAAAACATTTAAACTCCTCATTATCCATTGATGTAAAGTCCTGGTAGAGTTTTTCTTTCTTATTTAGGTCATCATCTGATGTCCAAACATTATGAAAATTCTTGATGTCTACAGAAAACTCATCAGTGTTTGCAGAGTCAAAAATATGAGCTCTCATATGTCGAAGGTGTTTTTCTGTAAACAGTAATACAAGAGACATACTTCATTTTCAGTTGAACCAGATTAAAACATACTGTACACACAGTATCAGGACATTACCAGGTACATAACCTATTTTTTTCAACTCGCTTACAGGAAATGTTACACAGATAAAAGTCTGAGCATGTGTTTCTCCGCTGCTAGGAAAGAAGTTATTTCTTGTCCTTGTTTCTGGAAATCTGGGTGTACTGTGTCGGAGCCAGACCACAGTATCCTCATCTACCATTACAACCCCTGTGAAACATGAGGAGAGAGAGAAACAGTAAGTCTGAATCTAATAATTTGATCTAATTAAATTCAATTCACCAAATCACAACAAAAGTAATCTCAAGGCACTTTATAGTTTTTAAGGTTTAAGACCTTACAGAATATAACCACATATAGAAATATACAGGAAACCCAACAGTCCCACTTGAGCAAGCAGTAGGCAACAGTGGAGAGGAAAAACTCCCTCTAACAAAAGCAACCTCCAGCAGAACCAGGCTCAGGGTGGACGGTCATCTGCCTCGATCGGTTGGGGTGAATGGAAAGAGGAGAGAGACAAGAACAGCAGACAACAAGTGTACAACAACAACATCAAAAAGCAGCAGACAAAACACTGGGCACTGATCTAGTAATTAATGGACTGATCATATGACTGATCCAATGGACGATGGCCGCCAGTCATATTTAAACTGAAGTCATCCAGGAGTACGACACCTTGGCTATGGATTGTGTAAGAGCCATTTTGGATAATGTGAATGTTTTTGTGATGATCTCTATTGGGTCCACTAGATATCAGTGTTCATAATTAGGGTTCATTCAGTATAGGTACAAACCACCAGGCAGGCAGGTGTTTGTGTTTGTTGTAAAGCTGTTGGATGTGTGGAAAAGAGATGGGTGGACATTATGGATTCTTGCAACAAAAGAATTGAAACATCATGTTTGGTGGGCAATAATTATTTCACCCAAATTAGAAGAGCAATGTTTGTCACTTAAAGAAGGTCGAGCATGTCGATTACTTTTTCGCTGTTTAACAGGAATTATTGACTAGTAGCACTGTGGAGAAGTATATCTACAAGTGGCCTCCTGTCTTATTAATATTGTGGGTTTTCGTACAATAAATATGTCCTCTCTGAATCACATCACAGTTTGGAGATTTTTAATCAAGCTGACTTTATGAAAACACATGAGACTCTATACTATAACTAATATGTTATCAGACCTCCACATGAGGAGGAATTATTTCTACCAACCTTTGCTGTGGCCACATCCCCTCTTGGCACTTGGTTTGCCAGGTGGTGGTTGATCACTGTAGGCAATGTATCCACAAGATGGTGTCTACATGTGATGCACAAGGAAATAAATACTTAATTTATAACCTGGTGTGCTTCATTTTCCATTCGTTTCCTGTTGTGTTTCACGACCACCTTATAACCTAAGAGAATATTTCCATTTCAAGGTGATAGATCAAAACAGAGAGTTAAGTATTTAAATGTTCTCACATCACTGAAAATCGGTTCCAAGGTTTTCACCAGGGCACCACCGTGGTGGCTCTTTTTAAATTCATTGGTCATACTTGAATCAATGTAAATAGAGTGAAAGCTGCCCGGCTCCTTGTACAAAATGTACCTGTTGATGAAAATTTAGAGAACTGAAAAAAAACAAACATTCAACAGTGCATCGTGAAAAACAAATAGTTCTAAACACCGAAGTAAGCATAGAGAAAAACCAAGCATACAGAACAGGAAAACTCTTCTCTCTGTCTCTGCTGCCACCTATTGTATTGTTGTCATTGATGTTTGTATCCATCTGACTGGGCTAATTGTGATTAATCTGTCCACTACAGGTGTCGTTCCCAAACAACACACACACAGCAAGATGTGCTGGTACATGTCATGGATTGATACCAAATGCATAAAACTTTGTGTTGAAGCTTGACTTGACTTTTGCACAAAGACAAAAATACACATTTTGTCAAATTATTAGGTAATAGGTAAATAATAACTAAAGAGACATCTGGTTCTGTTTCATGAATCTCAGTCATTGTGGAAATGACGAGTCACATTTCCACTGCAATTTGAAAGTAGAGACACCCTTAAACATCAAGACCTGTCGCTGTGCGGAATAGATGGGAAAATGGAAGCTATGTTTTATCAGCAATGTTTTCCAGCAGTACAAAAGGAACAATAATGCATAGCAGGACTGTTAGGGATGCACAGTTGTCTCTTATGTTATATTTAATTTCCTCTTTATTTAATTCATGCGTCCTTTAGAAAACTGTGTGTATGCATGTTCTGAAGTATTTGTGTGGCACTCATGCTCTTCCTGCACAATCTGTGTTTATTACAGTTTATTAGCTTATGCATCATTTATACCTCCACCCCAGATGTTGGATATAGCACTTGACGAGCCGAGCTAGCTCAGTTGGTAGACCATGAGCCTCTTAATCTCTGGGTTGTGGGTTTGAGCAGACACCAGTTTGTGTTTCTTTCTCTTTTCGCACCTAGGAATGACTGGTGTGTATTGGTTGTGCCAAAATGAAATGACACTGCAGCACCTAATATCGCTTGAAAATGAGCTACTGGACCTGCAAACCTGTAGAGCAGGTTCCTACTGGCCCATATCTACAAACTATATAATAACAACAGATAATAGCCATTGTTGATTAGCATGAAAACATCTGAAGCAGGTGATCTGTTATATAAAGAAACAACCACTTCAGGACTCCAGTTTACTTTACACAAGGTATTCCCTGATCATTGTGACCATCTGGCCTGGAACAAGCAACAACCTCAGTATTCCGGAGTAGGAGATCACATTGTTTCTGTCTGCGGTGCAACCAGCCCTTCATGACTATGTAAAAATTAACTTAAAAGCTGCAGGAGAAACAGACTTACCATTTGGCCGGCTGAAGAGTAGATTGATCTTCATCTGGTCGCTCTGTTACTTATAAAACAGCTCTGCAGAGCACATTTGCATAACGACATCTGCATGGACATATGGGAAAAATGGGAGAATTGATGATTACTGTTGTTCTCCACACAGACAAAGAATAAAACAGCTGACTAAATATTAAAGTTTGATAAATGTAATTTGCTGTAGAGGCTGTGGTCTAAAGCTACAGCAAAGCAAGCTGAATACTTATACAATGTCTTCAATTGTTGTCTGCAGAGTTACTGCTGCTGCATATACACAACATATCTAAAGTATCTGGAGTTCTCCAAATTTTAATTTTTTCACATGTGTTATAGCTGAAGAAAATTAGAAATTTCTTGAATGTCTTCTGATATTTCCCTGTAATTTCTTTCATTTTTCTCCTTGACTATGTCTTTAAGAAGCAGACTGAGTTGCTTTTACTGCAGTTAGTCTACTTGTATCTCACAAGTCAGTGTACCAGGTGGCAGGTTTACAGATAAACCAATAGCTGAATGTATTCAAATAAGACTGAGCAGATAGTATTGTAGCATAGTGTCTCTATAGGATCATAACAGTATTATCATGAACTGGTTACTGACCCAAATTTTATCTAATGACCTCCTCTTTTTCTGAGAGACGACTCTCACTGTAGTTTTGCATAAAGTCATGTCATACAGCACATGATGGTGTTATCAAAACTCTGCTTGCAGCTGAATAGATCTTGTGGTGCACTTCCAGTATCACTCTGATGCTCCACGTATACCTGAGGGTAAACCGAAGGGTCGAACAGGGACAGAAAAATGGTCCTGGACTGTTTTACCCATACCAGTCTGCCACAACCACACACGACCTATAATCAATAGATAATATTTAAATATTGTATGGGAGCAGACACAAATTTCAGGTTTGCGTGATATTTGAACTCACAGGTTTATCTCATCAGTTCAGGCGGAAGATAAACAAATAGCTTAATGTAGTCAAATAAACCTGACTGAGCAGGTGTAGTAATATTTGGATTTCTGGTGCCTCGTGGCCACACATCCACGTGTCCATGAACTGTCACTGTTTGGATTTTGAAAGGATTTATTTTTATTAGATCACAGAGGAAAACCTGGAAGAGGGAAGAGGCTGTGAAGATGGTTAGACGTCTCTCCTGTCCCATTTTTTAACCAAGACTATCAATTTGCCATAAAGGTGGATTTCAAGCCATTTTATATTCGGTAGTAGGATGATTATGTTTGTCTGTATTTTCTGTGTGTGGCACCTTGCTTCTGCTGTGGACTCCAGCAGCACTATATCCAGTTCTCTTAATACATCCATGTTTGACACACACTGCTCTGTCTTCCTACCTGGTGCTGCTCCCTTTTCATCCAGTCCATAAAGCTAATGTAACTCTTCTACAACAACATCAAAACACTAAAATTGTTATATTTTCTATTACATTACATTATTTCTATTAAATAAAATGATAATGAAATGAGGACAAAGTATCTAGCTAAAATGCAGCCAGGGCACAATCATTTCTATCTAAATAGCAAGGTTACTGTGTGGAGTAGGCTATGACTTGCATTTATCATCAGCAATACATGCACCATGTTGGACACCAGGCAGCAATTGTGAGGTCAATGAATTAAATGAGGCACCCCCTACATCTTTTTTATGTTTTTTTCATTGTCACATGATTCTCAGTATAGTTAATGTCATATTTTTTATATTGTTCTTTGGCACATTTACTTTGTGGTTTGGTTTATTTACACACATATTGACACAGTCTCCAACCCTGGCTCTCAGCTCTGTGCCTTATATGGTCATTTCCTGTCATTTCTCTCCCCTCACTCTGCTCTTCCCTCAGCCACTCTAATCAGTCTGCAGTCAGTCCAACTCAACTCACCTGTTTCCCCTCCTTTTTAAGCAGCTCTGTTTGCCTCAGTTTCCTGCCAGATTGTCTGCCTACCTGACGTCAGCGAGCAACTTTTCCAGCATTCTCCGGAATGTGTATGACAGTGATTGGACCTGACCCTAGTGATGGCGAGATGAAGCTTCTTGAAGTATTGAAGCTTTTCATCCAATTGGTTCACTCATGGGCCGAAGCTTCACGGTGCTTCATTTGCTCTACTGCGCCATCAAGTGGACGATAAATGTACAACAGGCGGAGTGATCATAATAATGCTGTGGCTTGATGTGTGAAGCTTTGAACTGAATAAATTAATGAGTGAATGATGTTTGTGATGCCAATACATAAATTATGAACTTATTAATATGGTGTCTTTATGATAAGATGACAGGGTGAAAAGGGAAAGTGGAAACAAATAGGGGAGAGGGTTGTGATGTGAATGTGCTTGTGTCACTTAGTTTGTCACAAACCGTTTGTCACTGCTGATGTTATTAGGGACAACATTTTCATTTTTATTTAAAGAAATATCTTTTCCACATTGCTGGGGTTTAGGTGTTTTATGAGGAGAGGTCCATTGCTTTTCACTGCCCCTTATATTTCGAATCACACACCAAACCCGTGAACCATTTTCTGAATCAGTCACGTGGTACGGCCGGCTGGTGAGGCTTCACACGTCACCACATTCGTCATCGATACAAGCCTCGATACGCGCTTCACAAAAATCTTCCTGCATTACTTGCTACGAAGCCACGACACAGAAGGGCACATCACTACCTGACCCTATTTTGCCTCTGACCCCACCAAACCTTAAGCCGTTACACATCTGGGCTCCAGTTTCTTAGCCACAGACAGCAGTGTATTTTTCTGGGAGAGGTTAAGAATGTGTTGTTATCTATATTGGCCACAAGAGGGAATGTACCCTAGCAAAGAGTGAGACAAAGACCTTGAGGTTGTAGTTTTTCAACTTCTCAAGCTAAAACCAGCTGGGGAGCAGAAAAGTAGAATTAAGATATTCAATATAGCTGAAAAAGCTGGGCTTGACCTAGTCTGATCAGTGCATCCTGGCTTAATTCCTTTCCTTCAGCTTTAAATCACTGTGGTCGTCGCACAGCAGCAGGATTACATGTCTCCAATTTGAGACAATGCTGTGAATTTATCGCATACGGCACAGCAGCTTAAATCTTTTGTTTCTAAAGCAGACTTATCAACATGGAGTAGGAAATAGCCTAATTGTTCTGTCTTAGCCACAAACTGGTAGCAGAGAATGTTCTGGAAAAACTGAAAAAATATGCTCAATTTAAAGAACTGATTATGGCCAAACAAACTTGACTGCGACATCTACATGAATGATGTCTATAAAGGGTTCCAATGAATTATGAAATCCTTGACCTAAATTGTAGCCCTTCAAAAAATATTCTTAAATAAAGAATCCAAAATTCAACAACACAGAGAGTAAAGCAAAAACACAAACCCTACTGTCATCAAAGAAAGTACATGCATACATTTTAAATGGCTACATTGGTTTTGCTGTACAATCTATAAATTAATGTAGAATCTGCAAGTGCAAGCTTTTACTTTGAAGTAGTACAGAAAACATGTAGAATACACATTACATTATTACAGGTTTCAAATAACAAAATAAATTTTCTTTCTTTCAGCTGCTCCCTTTCAGGGATCACAGCGGATCATTCCGCACATTTGATTTGGCAAGAATTTTATGCCGGATGTCTTTCCTGACACAACCCCTCCCCACCAGGCTTGGGACAGACACTAGGGAGGAACCGGTACCCTGGGGTTCATAGACAGTTAACAATTGCCACCTGCCCTACCTATTGCACCACCATCATTGGCTTTAAATGTGAAGTTTCTTTAATCTGTTTAAATGTTTGCATATAATTTGTATGATATTAATGAGTATAATTTATTACATAAATAGCATGTGGGGCCGTCACCTATTAGTTGTGGGATTAACTCCAGTCATATGTCTAAGTGTCCTTGGGCAAGACACTGAAACCCAAGTTGCCCCTGTATGTGTGTGTGTGAGAGAGAGAGAGAGAGAATGGGTGAATGATAAGCAGTGTAAAAGTGCTTTGAGTACCAATAAGGTAGAAAAGCACTATAAAAGTGCAAACCATTTACCATTCTGAATGAGGTGTAATAGCTTTTGTGCGACAGTGAAATCTACATAAACAGAAACACAATGACAGAATGCAAAGATTTTCATAAACCCATATTTTATTCACAACAGAACAGAAATGAACATGTTAATGTGTGTAAAATAGGTTGACATGAATACATTTAGAGGCTGAAGATTTGTTTAACTTTTGACAAAACTTACACTACTATAGTATGATCTAAAGCTTACCATAGTTTTGGCCATTTTTATCTGTTGTAGTATTTAAAATAGTCTGCTGAAGCAAAAATAAAACTCTGACTTTATTTACTTCATGTCTTTATATCATTACATATTTTGTTGGCCCTTTCTTGGTTCTGGTTCTATACTTGCTGAACTTCATTTTCTTTTTTTATCGCTATCCGTTTCACATTTCTCATAATTTTCTATCAAGTTCTTAAATGCATTTTTTACATCACCGTCATTGATGCACAATGCTCCTCCAGGTCTTTTAAACTGTGATTCTGCTCTGTTTGAATCAGCAATGCAGGTCCAATCATTCACTTCAGACACACACCACTTAGAGTGATCTGATCCACACTTCCACTCACTCAACACGTCATATTTTACTGACAAAACATTATACACCTTGTGTCCTGTGTCTGGGCAGTAGGAAACACTCCTGCCTCTCTGGCAACCCCAGGTCTGGGTGAACAAATTACTGCGGACTTCCTCTGCAATAGTGACATAAAGATCTCCAACTGCATGAGAGGAGAATAACATTTATAAGTCACAGATGAAAACATAGGCAGTGTTATTCATGTTGTTTATTTATTACCTACTTCTTTATTGCATTTTATTGAGTATATACTAGTACTAGTTAATTTCAAGCAACAAAATATTTTGGCTGTTGTATGATTGACAAGCAGAAATTCTCACCTTTTGGAACATTTGAGATTTTCTTAAAGAAACCTTTAAACGTATTATG
>JAUMHL010000011.1:940665-963263 GCA_032362345.1 Sandelia bainsii
CCCATGAGAGGATGGCACTGAGGTTACAGGAAGAACCATTTGATTTTCCCCACTCGTCACACTCAGCTCTGGTGTCTTTGATTGTGTTTCTCTTCACCGTCCATCCAGCAGAGCTGTCGTCCTCCTCACAGCTCAGAGACACAAACTCTCCATCAAACATCTGAGATCTGCTGGGACTCACAGTCAGACGAGCTGTGGATTATAAAAGGTTTAAAATCAAATTACTGTTGTTTGTCAGTTTGATGGAGACTAAACACATTAGAGGTAAAGTTCTTCCCTGAACAGGTTTTAAACTAGTTTATGTACAATTTGAAACATCTCAACTTCAGAGTACATTTTTACTCAATATTTACTTTTGTCTGAGTACAATTTACAAACAGTTATCAACAGGTGCTGACACAGAGATACACAGAGACAGTCTGTCTTTGGATTGTTCGAGATACTGGTGATAGGAGACGTTTACCAACCTTGGTTTGTTTTGCAGCAAAGCAGTGAGATCACAACTAAAGCGAAAAAAAAAAACACAAATGTCTGAATCTGAGACACAACAGGAAACTAAAAACAACAGATAAACACCACGATGGTCACAAAATGGTCTTTGTATAAAATACATTGATGAAGGTTTGCTGCAAAATGAGACTTTACTTTACTTTACTTTACTTTACTTTACTTGTAAGTCGCTTTTATCCAAAGCGACTTACAAGAAGACACAAGCAATTACCATTCGGGTTCTGTAAATTATGAGTTACTAGGGGAAGACAAGGGAAAGATGAAACATTATATTTGATTCAAAATTTAAAAAAAGAAGAATATTATCCTGATCTGTTTTCAAATAAACCTCATCAACAGTGATCTCTTAAGAACTTTCTGTAAAAGCATCATCACAACCTTTAAATCTAACATTTTTACAAACTCACATTATTATTAGAGAGAACACCTGAGACACATATTGATGGATGTACAAAACAATATTAGACACAGAGTTTACTTACAGAGCAGCAACAGCAGAGATGTTTCCTCCATCTTAACACTTGGTCACATTAATAATACCCTCCTCTTTCCTGTGTAACTCTGACTGTTTCCTTCCTGCTACGACCACAGCAACACAAAGGACAATAAACACAGTTGAGAAGATGAAAAGTTAAATAAAATAAGGACACACAAATAAAACTAACAACATGAATGTGAGCCTGCATGGTGCTGCGTTTACTGACAGTGTGCTTCTTCTATTTTGATGCAAAGTATTGAGGATCTTTATTTAAAACCTGCTCAGGAAATCTCTTGACCTTAAAACGCTAATAATAAATTGTCAGAGTAAAATGCAGAACAATGCTGTTGTGTGTTGTACTATGCAGCACAGTAACACAAACTCATGCCTCTTACCTCAGCCTGTAACAGCACGTTTATTTCTCTCTATTTTAACCACTTAAATATAGTCAGAAAGAGTAAAAACACCCAGTTTGATAAGACACTAACTGTCCACACATCAAGCTAAAACAACATGATGTCCTTGATAAACCTGCTGTAGTTTCTTCATTACTTAGTGGTAAATGTACAGTAGGTGAAATTTATCCCGCGCCGCTGTGACACCAGTTCACCACAGATACTCAACAGTTCAGGGACCTTTTTTCACTTCATAATATTTTCTCTCCAGTTTATCACAGTGACTCTTTTACTACAGAGCCATGATGTTAAAGTATCTACAAAATGTTGTCAATCAAATTTCTCAGTTTGAACATTTGATATGTTGCTTTTGTACTATATTAAATCAAACATAGGTTTTAAACTACGAAACATGTACCAAGCTATCAGAAGTGATAGTTGTGGCAAAAACAAGTTTAATAGTCCAATAAGATTACTTCCTGGATTACAACTGTTCAGTGCAGCTTCATAGAACTACAAGTTTAAATAAAACAACAGACATTTTAATAATTATTTATTTCTGCAGTAAAACCACATTCACATGTACAGTGGCTCTTAATGTACGTTTAGTGATTCCAAAGTCAGCAACTGAATTAACTACAGAAATTTGATCAGACATCAGTAAAAGAAATAATAAACTTTTATCATAACTATTATATTATCGTCTTTATAAATTGTATAATAACACGTCCTTTCAGTTTTCTCATTTTATTTTCACTATATTTTCCAGCAGCTAGTGGAAAAAATCATTCACATCAACCTCCGACTTATTATTTTGTCCTTTACTTAGTGAAAAGAGCCAATGAATTGGAAACAAACAGCAGAATCTTTAGTTTATAGTAGATTACTTAGTTTGACACACTGAGAGATCGAGGACCTGAAGTACAAAACCTATTTCCATTGATTCCTCTGATGTATGAATAAAAAACAGCATTTTTTGCCTCAGCATCATATTTGAAGATATTTTGTGATAAAAGAAAAAGCACAAGTATATATTTGCATATTCTTTATACTGCACATGTACAAAATCTTCTAAAACTGTAATTTATCCATTTATTAAACATTAATAACTTGTTCCAGTTTCTTGAACCACGTAATCTAAAGGAGCAATCACCCATGTTAGTGTTGAACCTCAGCAACATTGTGAGTTTTTCCAACTCTGCTAAAGTCGTGGACTGTTGTTATGAACCACAGTAGTTGTAGTTGTGTAGCTCTGTTCTTCAGAGGACCCCACCCCAGCTTCTGGACATGCTGTTTGATTTCCTCACACTGCTGCAGTTTCTAATATTATAAATGATTTATTGATCCAGTAAAGGTTTGAATAAAAAACAAAGAGACAGATTTGTAAAAAATAAAGTGAGTTTTACTCTCACTTGTTAAAACTTAGAAATTAAATTCCAGAAACACACAGAAATACAGTGAAATAATATGAACACATCATGGCGTTGCCTCATCTTCAGGAGGTGTGGTCACCCCCCACGGCATGCTGGGTAAGTAGTGAGCCAGCCACTCCCCCCAGCTGCTCCTGGGCTCCTCTTCCTTTACCACTTCTCCTTCTCCTCCTCTTTTTACCTCCCATCCTCCCACTACCCAGTCCAGCTCCTCCCTCCCTCCCCCCGCCTCCTCCCTCTCCTCTCTCAGAATCACACTGTAGCGCTTCCTCGACACTCCTCCTCCACTCGCCCCCCCATCGTTCCTGACTCTCTTTCTCGCTCCATCATCTGCTGAGATCCGACACTCCTCCATCACGTCCCTCCATCCCTCTATCTCCTTCTCTTTACTTAGCACGCGATAAAGTGTCTTCCTGTACACTCCTCTCTCCTCCTTCCCTCCTCTGTCTCCCTCTTCCTCCCTTGTTGCTCCTCCCCCTGCTGCTGTCGGCTCCAGATTGACAAGGAGACTTTCTTTCCCTCTTTCTGCTTCCCCTTCAACTTTCTCGTTCCCAGCCTCTGGCCCTTCTCTATGCACATACAAAACAGAATGATAAAGAGCCAGTACTCCACCTCCTGACACCTCCTTCTCTTCCCTCCTGTTGAATGTTAACAGTGTCACTCCTTCACTACCTCCCGCCCTCCTCCTTGCCTGCATCATACTCAGTGGCTTGTACACTCTCCTGTACCAAAGAACTAGCCCCACCAGAGTTGCCATTATGCACGCTGTTGACACGATGCACAGCAGCAGACACCCTGCAAAAAGCCAAAAACAGAAAACTGCTGCAGCACCGACTGCTCTAATTTTACCGTGCCGCTCGACACCGACAACTTTGTTGATCACCAACGAGGGGACTGACGTGGTTGTTGCCTTAGTGGCAAAGGATGTTGTGGCTTCCCAGAGTGTCTGTGTTGTTGATGTTATAGTTGATGGAGTAGTTTCAGTTGTCATAGGTTTTGAGGGCATATGAGTCGTCACGGTAGCAGGACCTTCAGTTGAGGGTGTGACAGTAGGAACAATGGAATGAGTAGCAGAGACACGTGACCCAACTAATGAGCCATCTCCTCTGAATGCTGGTCCTGAACGGTGTGACCATTCAATGAAACTGGTGAAGGTTTGATACCAGGACCACGTAACCACTTTTCCATACACAGCTGTAACCATTTGTGTATCAGCTGAAGTGGCAGTAGGAGCAGGTGTAGTAGTAGTAGTATAAGATTGGGGATGTTCAATTTCTGTGGTGACTGGAAACTGAAGAACCTCAGATTCTTCTTGCACATCGGGGGCAGGGGTTATAAACAATTCTGTTGTTGAATGCGAACACAGATCAGATTCTTCCAGACTTATTACAGGTTTATCCTTATGATACTGTGGAGAATCACACACCTGAGAAAAGATAACAAATTGTTTTTAAATATGCATTAAAGAAACAAGGTGTTTAAGATGCACTTTCCTTTCCTTACTTGACTCGTCTTTCTAGATAATCTTCTTTTCATTCTTGCATGCAACCATTAGTTTTAGTAAGTTTGTAAGGGTGCTCTAGTTATTAAGAATTCAAGAATAACTAAATCACAAATGGCAAATTTGTGTAAAGCTTACTGAACTGCCCAACCATCCATTTTCTGCTGCATATTTATGTCCGAGTGGAAGTGACAGCGACCATTACATTAAACTCATAATGAGAGTTTAAATATAGAATAATAAAGAAAAGAAGAAAATTAATCTTAAGCCCCAGCTACAAGCTCTAAAGAAAAGTCTCCCAGTTCATCATTAGTCCATGGCTCCTGAAATGTCTTGGGCTGCTCCACAGTGATTTTCATCCAAAAAAGCAAAACAACCCAAGCATGCAGCAAGTTTTTGCCAGGTATGTAAAATGGTGGTATTTGGCCAAACCAGAATAGTTTCTGGTCCTTTTCATTGTTTGTGTTACTCACCACACTCTCAGCATCATTCCTGATGTTTGGGCCATCTCGGACGTAGACGTTGAACTCATAGTCATTAAGGTATCTGTGCAAATAATTAAGGGAACAGGAACAGGCCCAAGGGTTGGCTGACAGGTAAAGGTATGGCACTTCCTCCTTCTTACTGAACCAGTCATCTGGCATTACCTTGATCTAAATAAAAAAGATATGTTCTGCAATTGTGAAAATGTTGACCTCCGCCCTCTACAGGCAAAGCCATGAACTGCTGTGAACTTGTACCACCAGTGAGCAACATAATGTAACTTAACATAATGCTTTTGTTCTTAAATCCATTTTAAATTCTCTTGGTGTGTGCTTGGGCTCTCACCTTGTTATATTCCACAAAGAGGGTTTCTATAGCTGGGAGGGGGTGGAGCATGAGCTTGGGAAGCACACTAATATGATTGGATGACAGGTCCAAAATCTAGAAGGTAGCAGTCAGTAAGAAGTAAACCCATGAGTCGAGCGCTCCTTGGTAAGAAAATCAAAGCGCTAAATAACAACAAAAGTCATCTGAAGGCACTTTACAGTGTTTAAGGTTTAAGACCTTTCAGAATATAAAGAATTCTGTAGAAAACCCAACAGTCCCACTTGAGCAGCACTAGGCAACAGTAGAGATAAAAAAAAAAAACCTTTAACAGAAGAAACCTCCAGCCGAAGCAGGCTCAGGTGAGCGGCCATCTGCCTCGACTGGTTGTGGTGAGTGGAAAGAGGAGAGACTAGTCAAAAGTCCATTAAAGATATCTTTAATTAGTACTTAGTTATTATACTATCACTAACACTCATTAGTATTAGTAGTCAGAATGTAATTAAAGATATCTGTAATTCACATTTGGGATAGTTCATATAGTACATATTCAAAAGAACAATTCTGACTAGAAATGTAATTGTAGATTTCTTTAAATTGTCATTTCTGCAAGTCAGAATGCAGCTGTATTCAACCCTAACTTCCTAACATGTGGATCTTTCCTTGCTAAGTCTATGATGAAAACATACTGACCTCCAATTTGCTGAGTCCAGAGAAGGTGTGGTCTGTCAGAGAGCTGATGACGTTGTTCTCCAGGTAGAGTTCAGTCAGAGCCGGACAGGCCGAGAAGGAGCCGTCAGAGAGAGACTTCAGACGGTTCGACCCCAGCCGGAGAACACTGAGGCTGGGCAGGATCGGCGCAAGGCTTGGGGTCACCTCTGGAACCTGGAGACACAAAAAGTCATGTTGGATAGAAGATGTGTCACTTACTGATCAGTGACATCAACTGGCTTAAACTTTATTGATTTATTATAAATATTTATTTTAGAAGCGTGACACCTTGTTTCCGGTGAGATCAATCTCATAGATCTCTGTAAAAGTCTGGAAGGAGGACCAGGATAGACTGGTGAACAGGTTCCCGGGAAACAAAAGAACCTAAAGAACAGAGAGAAAATAGAAGCAGACAACATTTAGACTTGTCAGTGTTTCCTGTTAAACTGTCATCTTATCAGTCTAAAACAGGAAGCGTGTGCGTTCGCTGTGGTGTCCTCCCTTCACTCAAACTCCAGTCACGGTTGAGTCCAGGAAAGTGATAAGTGATGGTCTTCGCTGTTTATTTGAGTCAGTATTTGAAACTCTGCAAGTCCAAAGTAATAGGTGAGGCCACGCGAGTCTGGCCACCAAATTTTAATTAAGCATGTTTGTCACGACCCCGGAGTTCTGTGTTGTTTGCACACGGACTTGACTTGACAGACTAACAAAACTTCAGAAAAGACTAAAACCATTGATGACCTCCTAATAAGAAATATTTAAATTTTATTTAGTGAGACAACAGAGAAAACAGAAACCACCACTAATCACATTTTTTTTCATTCCATTATTTCAGTGTTAAATAGAATAAAACTTTATTATTAAACTCAGTACCCCTGACTGATTTCAGCACTATTATAAACTCTGTGTTAATAATTCCTTTATTAATTGTGCCTATTATTTTTAGCTAAAGGTAAAATAAAGCCAGTGAAAGATTGTTTCTATTCAATGTGATTCAAACAAGATCAAACTGTACAGTTAAACATTTTTGATGCTATATTTTGTTTATGTGACTTTAAATATGTTTTCTTATTTTGAGATGCCAATACTGGTAAAAACATCTTTATTAATATGGATTTAAAACATATCACCCAGCCCTGACATGTATTCTGTTTTTTCTTAAAAGGTCATTAAAGCTTCTCTCTTGTAGTCTTAAAAAGCAATTGGATTTATTTTGATAGATTATGATAAAAGTTATTTTAAAAAGTCTATTTATGTGATTTTGTTTTCTTTCTTGTCTTGTCTTGTGTGTGTGTGTGTGCGCATTGTTACCTTGGTTGTTACTTCGAGTCCGGCTGGGATGTCACTGAACCCGGCGCCCGTGCAGTTCTCCCTTGGCCGGTGGTCCTTGTCCCTGTCGCTGTGGCAACCAGCCACCGCTGTAACTATGGCAACATGAGACAGGAGGATGAGGAGCAGGGAGAGGAAGAGCTGCTGCATTGTGGAAAAGACCCTCAGCTCCTAAAAGTCGGTGTGTGTTCGTCTGAGAGGAGAAACTAGGAGACTGCAGCAGGATTGTCCCACGATTGGTCGACTCCAGAGACAACAGAGCAAATAAAGGCAGATAGCAAATTCTGCTGATGTCATGTTTCTCGGGCCAATCACATCTTGTGTGTTTTTTTGTCATCATCACTGTGGCTACTCTCTCCCTGAACTGGCTGCGTGGCCGCAGGGAGCACTCCCATCAGTCGGATCAAACCTTTTTTTTTTTTATAAAGGTCTGAAAGTCACGGAGCACAAGGACGCTCCACTCATAATCTCCCACAATGACTTGCTCTATGTTGGCCTGGTGTAGGCAGTATCGCTAACTCCCAGCTCCTACTAACAGTAAGATGTCATCATAAAACTGAACATGGACGAGATTCTCATGATACCAGTAAGTGTGTGTGTGTATCTGGTTTATTTGTTGCAGGAAGTGTGATAAAGACTCGAGTCCAGCTGAGTCTGTTGGTATCTGGCTCCACTGTCACACAGCCTTCAGTCATTTGTTTTGTTCTAATCCATTTCTTATTTACATGTTCAAGGCTTCCTGCTGTGTTTGACCACAAAAAGACAAACATGCTGTTGTCCCAACAGTAAAGCTGCCAAAACCAACACGTTACAACAAATGTAGTCATAGTTTTCATGTTTCCTGGGTAATCTGCTGCTCAGTTTGTTTAGTTTGTAGTGTAGAGACATTAAATATCATGTGACTAAATCACAAAATTAAAATTCACAGTTGTCAAACTTTGTCTTTGATACAAAAAAGTAATGGCACTTTTTCTGTCAGAGCCCAGGCCTCAGCCCAACAAAGGTGCTGACCTCAAGAGAGCTGTTCAAACATATTGTGAGAAACAATGGTCCAAAGTTTCTCCTGATGAGCAGGTCTAATCCACAGCTACAGGAAGTGTTTGTTTGAGATTATTCCGCGAAATGTGGTCCAACCAGTTATTAAAACACTGTTTCACTGACTTTTCCCACCATCACTCTGTATGATAAATGTTCAATAAAGACATGAAAGATCAGGACTGTTTGTGTTTTATCAGCTTAGAAATGTGGTGCTTGTTGATATTCATGACTTTGGTGAAGATCAGTGCCATTACACCACAATAGGGGATTTCTGACAACTGGACTCCCCCAACAACATACTTAGATCCAGTGTGCTAGCTGCATGTTTTAGCTTTTTTATTTTGTTTACATTTTGACAAACTGGCACCCATGAATATTTGCAAAGTTAGCTATTAGCAGTGTTTGCCATGCACTGTAATGAGCGTCTTTGTTTTCTGTGATTTATGGAATATATACACAAGAACACAAGACTATCTACAGGGTGATGATTGTCAGAAAATATATAATACAACAGCTTACAAAATAATGTGTTAGAAATCAGCTGCTATTTATATACCATTATAAATGCTAAGTAGAACATAAAGAAACAGATTTTCCAGTGCAAAGTGACACACGTAGTTTTCTGCTTTAGTATCAATACAGCTTTAAATACAGCCTCCACAGAGAGAGTAGAACACAAGATTCTGCAGTGATGTGAGTAAAAACGCGACAAAATTGTGATACTTTTCTACAAAGCTGAAGTCAGGTGTTAATTAATTAATGCGTTATTGCGTTAACGTGCCGAGCCCTAGTTCTGACACATGCTGACAGTGTCATCATTTAGTTTTAATCTTAAGTCACTTCACTGCAGCTCACTACTTATTTATTTATTTTTTTTACAATTGCTAAAATCACTAAATTGCTATCAAAAACGTAGCAAACAACCCCTATTTATGTTGTGATTTGTGATTTATGTTTAAGCTGTTATATTTTATCTTCTGTGTGTGTGATGTTTTTCTTCCATTTGTGTAATGTTAACTTTCAGTGCATTGACATCTCTCAGGTGCGAAAGCAGGAAGTGAGTCGTGTTTTGTTTTTCATTCTTACTGACAGTTTATTGCCATCATGTTGTCTGCAGGTAGAGCCTGAGATTGGTTCCTGATACAACAAAAACAACAACAGACACAACAGCTCAACATAGACAGGAAAAACACATCTGAGGGGCTCTGAGCCAATAGGAGGAGGGCTAGACCATGATGTCATCGTGTCCACGTCTGTGTTCCGGAGTCCTGAATTGACATCGTTCTGTGATGTCACAGATTCTGAGGCTGTGATTGGAGCAGAGCTGCAGTGGAATGGGCGGGGCCACTCAGTGAGGGGAGTTCGAGAATGTCCCGGAATTCTGACGAGCAGTCGTCGTGCCAACGCACCCTTTACAGCCCCCTCCTCCACCTCGAGTCTCCAAAATAACAAAAAACTAAACAGACGATTAAAAGAAAAACAGTAAAATCTGCTTAATGAAGTAAAACAAACTTAAGATAATGATTCTAAATGAACCCAGAAAGACACACACGCACACACACACACACTGACATTCAACACACAAACACACTCTCAGGTGGTTGCACGAGGGCAAAAAAGCTCCCTGTAGCAGCATCCAAAAGAACCCAATATTAATGACACTTATAACTTTATAATAATCATATTAATTATACTAGTGATGATGACATTATAATGCAAAGGTTGAACATGAAAGCAGAGTTAAAATACTCAGAACAAGAAGAAAATGATAAAAGAAAAAAAAAAAAACAGCCAAAGCTGGAAATGGAAAAAAACTAAACAGAAAGGTTAAAAATCATAAACAAAAAAGTAGCATAATTTCCCATCAAGCCCGGCGGGGGCAGCAGGATTGTCCCACGATTGGTCGACTCCAGAGACAACAGAGCAAATAAAGGCAGATAGCAAATTCTGCTGATGTCATGTTTCTCGGGCCAATCACATCTTGTGTGTTTTTTTGTCATCATCACTGTGGCTACTCTCTCCCTGAACTGGCTGCGTGGCCGCAGGGAGCACTCCCATCAGTCGGATCAAACCTTTTTTTTTTTTATAAAGGTCTGAAAGTCACGGAGCACAAGGACGCTCCACTCATAATCTCCCACAATGACTTGCTCTATGTTGGCCTGGTGTAGGCAGTATCGCTAACTCCCAGCTCCTACT
Organism: Sandelia bainsii; assembly: GCA_032362345.1. Lineage (NCBI taxonomy): Eukaryota > Metazoa > Chordata > Actinopteri > Anabantiformes > Anabantidae > Sandelia > Sandelia bainsii. The sequence continues at coordinate 951,061 of JAUMHL010000011.1, forward strand.
AACAGTAAGATGTCATCATAAAACTCATCAGTGCTGCATTCAATTTGACACAGAAAGTGGGAAATTTGTGGTAGGTCAGGTGTTTATACGACTTCAATACTTCAGGGGTGCAGTGAATGCCACAGCAATCAGCAATTATTCTGGTTAGCAATAATTGTGGGAACATATGGCAGCTTCAAGTTGGAAACAACTGAAAAATATTTGTCACCATGTTGAAAATAGCCTCTGAATTGTCTTTAAATGCAACATGAAATGACTCAAAAGCCACAATTTCCAACTTCCTGACGTCTTGTGAAGGCAGCAGTTTATTCCTCGTCTCTTCTTGTCACAACTGATGTGGACAGAAAGTACTACGTAGTGTTGGTTACTTCCAGGAGGAATTTAATATCACGCAGAACAAGTTGTAGTATCTGTTACTACAAAACAAAGCGTATCATGTCTCAGAGTCCTTCAAGTGTCTCACTCTTCCATCCTCTCTGTCCTATCTCTTACCTGTCTCACACTACATTTCCCACAGCTCCTTGCTGTCACAGCCCTACATAAACTATAATCCATCGAGTTCCCTAGATCTCCCATTTCTGTTCAATAAGTAAGTATTTCTACAGTCAGTATCTCCCATGAGGCATCACGTGTCAGGTGTCACTTACTACATTTCCCACGACTGCCAGAGACCGTGAACTCACCATAAGCATTTTCTTTTCATGTCTCAGCCCATTTTAAAAAACAGATTCATCTTCATAAAAACAAAAACAAGAAAAAGTCAGGATACACTTCAAATATACACACAACACTTTAAAACAATTTAGCACGCGAGTCTGTCTCCATTTCTTTCTCTCTCAGCACTACGATCTCCACCCTCCGTCTCTGTCTCTACAGCAGTGTGTGTCTGTCGGCTCTCTGCTCTCCTCCTGTAGGAGGTGCCACAGTGAAGCTTCTTTGGTTTGTAGCGTTCAGGTCGCATAGGAGAGACGGTAAATACGAGCTTCAAGCTTCGAGAGAGAAACCCTACAGCTCTCAGGTGGGAAATAAGTCTCGCTTCATGAATTCATCAGTAAACATTGTGCGTTCATTTTAACACATGAAAAGTGTATTTTAAAAAAGTTATGTTAGTCCAATTAAAAATCTATGTGGAGATTAATGGTCATAGTGACTTTAGATCTGCAAGACAAACGACTGCCGCCTCCTGGTGTTTTAATGTTGAAGCAGTACAAACCGTTATTCCCCACAAATCACGAATGTTGTCTTGGCTAGGCTAGGCTAAGCTAAGCTAAGCTAATGCTCGCTGTGCTAAACTTGGCCTTTGTTAACACTTCACCACATAAACTTAGCCTTAAAAGCTAACTAGTCAGCCATTGCTCCCTGCTCAGGCTAACTGACTACTAGAGAGAGTACAGAGACCGCTCAGGCTGAACCAGGCTAGTTAGCCTCCTGGGCTAACAGTGGCTAAAACTCAAGTCACCCATCCTGCCCCAAAAAAACAAACCAACATACAAAAACAAACAAAACAGCTTCAACAGGATATTTGTGCTAACGGGCGCTAACATGTTAAGGCACCTTGTTATAAAAGGCTGATCAAGATCAGAATATCAGTGATCAACAAAATCATTAAAACTAAATCATCACATAAGAAACTGTGATCCTGTTTGGCAGCCCAACAAATTACAAAAAATAAAATAATTCTTGCTAACCAGTGCTAACATAAAGGCTAGGAGGAAGCCAAACACACACACAAAACACAGCAGGATTGAGGATACAGGATGTGTGTGACGTGTGTAACCGGCTGAGTCAGTATAGTAAAAGTGCTGAAACACACACACACACACACAAACACACACTCTCACAGACTGTTCTCTACAGCATCAGGACCACCCCCGCAGCCAATCAGAGACCTCACTGCTGTCAGGTCAGAGGTCAGATGGGGGTCTCCTTGTTATTGTTGTTGTTGTTGTTTTTGAGGTCTGGTGCACTGAACTGCCTTCTCATCCTGGGTGGAGTGGTGAAGCCCCACCCTACCAGCGGTGGTCCCACCCCCAGGAACATGTCAGGAGGAGGAGGCGGGACCCCAGAGCGCGGCAGACTGTGGTAGTTGGGGTGAGGTCCTGGCTGGAATGGTGCATTGTGGGGGTTGAAGTAGGGATGGGGATGGAACTGGTGGAGCTGGCGTTGATTATAATAGAAATCGTCTCTGTCTCTCCCTCCTCCTCCACCTCTCCCTCCTCCTCTGTCCCCCCCTGGCCCTGGTGATACCCCCCTCCTCTGTCTTGGTCGCCCCTGGTGACCACCACCTCCACCGCCTCCATGATGCTGGTCGTCGTAGTTACCGTTGCCTTGAGTGGAGCTGTCCAGAGAGTTGCGGCGGTACCGGCGCTGGTAGTTTTGGTTGTTGCCCTGGTGTTGATAGTGGAAGCCACCTTGGTTACCCTGGTTACCTTGGTTACGATGTTGCCAGGCACGATGAGGGCTGGGGGTGCGCATTCGAGGGGGCGGAGGCTGGAAAGGGAGGGGCAAGAGAGGAGACTGACTCTGAGGAGGAGGCGAGGGAGAACCCTTACCCTCCACTCCTCCCCCCTCCTCCCTCTGCTCGCCCTCATCTTCTCCACCTTCCCCGAGACCGAGAGCCTGCAGGGCGGCGCTGGCTGGTCCCCATGACAACCGGTGAGCAGGGTTACTCTTGAAGGGGAACTTGAGCTTGCACTCCTGGGGAGGGATGAAGCGGCCGGTGCCTGGAAGATGAACGGGGACAGTGGGGGAGTTCTGACCTGCAGGAGGGGAGACACAGAGTCATTGACATGGAAAACTACTTAAAGTGGATCAAGGTTTGTCCGTCGACTGCATTTGATCAGCTCAGTGTGAAATTTGACTTTTTTTGAACAAGAAACGTGATTTGGAAAAGTTAAAAGTAAGTCATCAGAACAAAAGGTGCTGCAGCTACAGGTACGTACTGCTTCTCTCTTTTTAAGTGACAGTTTTAGCCAGTTTGTGTTTATATTTGATGACATCCTCTCCATTAAAAGTAGCCGAACTACAGGTTAGGAGAGCCTGTTTGCAGCGTACCCATTATTCTGCAGATACTCCACACTAGATTACTTTAATACTGAAGGAAACTTTAAAATGTGATGATTCTCAAGCAAGTTCTGAAGCCTCTTTAAATGAATATATCGTTTCAGCATGTTTAGACTGATAGTGTGATCATACATCTAGCACAATGATGAGAAGGGCAGTATTTGTTGAGCAGAGGGCCTAATGTTTGAAGTTGGCTTCAGATAAGACAGATCGAGTTTGTTTACCACAGAGAAAAAAAACAGTAAGTGAAGATCAAAAGAGACAAATTGAAAAGTTTCATTTTAATTATATGTACGATTGCTCCTTTGAAGAAGCGTTGGGAGCTGAGTGAATCAAAGTCAAGGTCAGATTAGAGCTGCAGCGGTGGACTGTTCTGTGGGAAACACAGAGAGGATGTGTTCACAAGAGAACAAGTATAAAAGGAGAAAAAACTGCCTCCCTGTGTGAGGTTTTCTTTAAAAGATTAATTCTGATCAAACATTTCATTAGTAGAAGTTTAAGACCTTGGCTTTGGTTCTGTCCTCGTAGTTTCTTGGTGACGTTCTGCTGCTGCAGGTTCAGGATTCGCTGCTGCTCCTGCTTCAGCCAGCGCATGCGCCCCCTCCTGAACACGGGGTCCTCGTCCATCAGCCGCTGAACTCGGACCTCCGGCACATTGGGGCCGTCGCCGGCCCCACCCCAGTCTCGCTGGGAGGACCCGCCTTCTTCTTCGCCGTTCAAGTCGTCGTCCTGGAAACGAGTGGGAAAAGAGGGGGGGTCAAACTGTGGTCGGACAGTGAGGATCGGCCCGACGGAGCAGGAAGTGTCAGCGCACCTGTACAGGTATGATGCTCTCCATCTTGATCATTCTGTCTCTCAGAGCTTTGATCTCCTCGTCCTTCATGTTGTTCTGCAGCTTCACCTCCTGGAGGAGTCAGAGAAATTTATTTAACACAAAGTCGGCTCAAGACAGACGAGGAAAACTGGAAATATGACGTTTAGTGATGATTATGTCAGAAACACAACACAGAAGGCAAAAAAAAAAGAGCTGCAATTATTTATTATGTGCAGTGTGAAATAAAATTTGATGTTTTATTTTTATTTTCATTCTAATTTGGCATTTTTTTACGTGTTGTTTTAAAAATGTCTCAAACTGTTGTTAAAATAGTTGCAGATTATTGTTCTGTCATTCAAATTAATTTATTTATGCAGTTTATTTATGCAGTCAGTCTCTGTTGACTAGAGAGACACTTATAACTGAAACGTGGGTTATTTTAAATACATAAATACTTTGAAACAAAAAAAAGATCTGAGCTGAAGAGTTTAAGCAGGAGTACAGATGATATTTTTTGAAAATGGTGGAAAACGTACAAACAGGGACAAAGAAGTTCCCTCGTAGTGAGAGATTTAGACGTCGCTGTCTAAAGTTTTGGTCAAACCAAACAAAAGGAGCACTTCCTACAAGAGACTAATTTCTCCACATTTTTAATCTATAACTAATAACAGGAGAACACAAACTGAGCTGCAGACACTCTGGATGACAGCTGGTTTAGACGTTCATGGTCCTGGGCCTGTACGTGTGTTTATTAATAAATACATGGATTCAGGCCACGTTAACTGAATAATTACTGCTGTACACAGCTGGAAAGTCCAAAAAACAATGTGATAGAAATATATTAATAAAATAAATGCAAGTAGTGAAAGTGTCAGCCTCCAATAAATTACTGTTTTCCTTAAATTGAACATTTTTATTCCTGAAATAACACATGATAATCTCTCATTAAACCACATTAATACAGCAGGATTAGTGTCAAACCTTTTTTTGTATTGATGATTAAATCATTAAAAGTTGGTATAAAATTCTCCTATTCATCTCTTTCTCCTTCTGAGGGAGAATTTGTGCAGAATTTCCCTTTACAGCATCACTCACCTCCAGGATATCAGTCAGTTTATCGATGTGAGCCTTCAGGTCATACATTTTTCCTTTCTCTCCTCCCTCTCCCGTCTCTCCTCCTCCCCCTCCACCTCCTCCTCCTCCCTCCTCTGTGGGGGGGCTCTTCTCCTCTCCAATGCCGACGGTGTCGCACACGTCCTGGGCCACGGCCCTCCAGCTCTCCCTCTCGTTGGAGTCCTTCTTGGCGTACATGCGGCACAACTCCTTCATCTTGACAATAGACAGCGCCTCGATCTCCTGACGGGAGTGACGGAAATCTCCCAGAGCCACCTGGAGGGGGCGCCACACGGAGAGGAACACGTTTTATAAACAGGGTCTGTACAGACGCTGCTGGTTTTACATTTAAACCAGATCTTTAAAGAAAAACTTAAGATCAGAAGGAAAAAAGTTCAGAATGAGAACAGATTGATCATTTGTGTGTGTGTGAGACCTCATAGCAGATCTCCTTGACGGCCTGCATGCGGAGGTCCTCCATGGTGACCCGTTTGGGGTCTTTGCTGATCCTCCTCCTCTGAGGGATCTGGTAGACCCTGAGAGGCTCCCTCCTCTTCCCACTGCTGGGCAGACCACAGCGCTTCACTATAGACTGCACCTGCAGACACGGACAGACGGGTGAGACACGGAAACCACTGTTGTGGTGACAATATTAAACTACTTCAGCTTAAAGCATTGTTGACTGTTCATTCTCCATATCATTATCTGTGCATCAGGAATAAACAAATATGATATGTCAGGTGCGTGTGGCCAGAAGCTTTACGTTGCATACACAGATAAACTGCTGCACATTGACAAATAGCAGAAATCACTTTAGTGCATGAAATAAATCAGTATTTTTGGCACCTGAAGAGCCTTTTTGCTATTTTGTCAGTATGAATGAGACATTCAACTCAAATGTGTTCATATGCTCCTTATTACTGCAAATCATCACATTTTTAAGTTTTCATCACGACTAAATTAATACAGTGATGGTCGTCTGTAGTTACACTGCAAAGGGAAGCTGCTAACAGCTAATTAGGCTACTTTAACAGGGACAACTGGCAAAAAGTGAACAAATATAGGCTAAAAAAACCCCCACAGAGCTCAAGTTGTACCCTTCAGTGTAACTCATTCATGTTTACTCCCAGAATTCAGTTTATGTGGATACACGAACGAACTCGAATTCAGCTTCACATGCACTGTGCTGCCTTCCCTCTCCACAGTTAGAAGCTAATGAAAACCTCTGAGCTTGACTGAGCACAGTGTGACAGACACTGTGGTGCATGTACCTTGTTAGCAGGTAGTTTCTCTCTCAGCGAGGAGATCAGCCTCCAGCTCTCCTCACAGGAGCGTTTGTCCGAGTCGTCTCCGCTGTCACTGTCTGCGTACTAAACACACACAAACACAGGTTCAACACTGGAGATTCTCACTTTGCTACCGGATAAACTGACATAAATCCAAACTGACAGGAACCTACCAGTCTGTGTTGCTCCAGCAGCAAATCAGCCTCTTCCTTCTCTTTACGGTACTGAGTCTCCATGTCCTGCAGTCTGTGACACACAACCAGTCAGTCAGTTAACCACTTAACCCACATATGTATCCATCCATGCTATGTGCTGATGTCTGTTTCTTGATGACAGAGAACAGCAACTAAAATCTGACACCAAACATCAGAATTTGTTTAGTTATTCAAAGTATTTTTTTATCATCTGATCCAGTTTTCTACCTTTTCTCCATCTCCAGTTTGATGTCGATGCCTTGTTTCTCCAGCAGCTCTTTCTGGGCGTAGTTCCAGTCCTCCGGTTCCCCCTGCTGCTCGGCCGTGGCGCTGCGCTCCCTCTCCAGCCTCGCCTGCTCCGGGTGGTTGAACCGAAACACGTGGTTCTTCCCCATCACGATGCGGTTACCTAGAGAGAGAGTGAGACGGGGTGTTTTGTATTTAATTTACATTTTAATTAAATTTAGTTATAGTTTATGGTCTGTCGTGTCAAAATGAAAACATGGAAAGTAAAAAAGGTTTTCATATGGAACTGGTTCCACAAACCAAAGAGTATGAAGCATTTCTTAAAATAAAAAGACTATATTCAAGAGTTTGGACCCCAGAGGAGAAAATGATAAATTATTTACAGGCAGAAGAGCAGCGTTCTTGCCAATACCAGATACCTTTGATTATACAGCAACACAGCTGTGTCTGACTCTACTGTGACAAAATAATCTCAACTCAGCCGTCCCCTAACAGACTGAAACAACAAAAAACTACAGTGAGATGCAGTCAGAACATAAACCTGTTACTGTATATGATCTGTTTTGCAGAATAAACAAATAAAACTAAATGTAACATACACTGCACAGACATTGTCACACATTTATCTGTTATATTGTATTTTTATTGTTTATTTTTTTATTATATGAATTACTGTTAAAGGATATTAATAATATGTTTATGTTTTGTGAGGAGAAAAAAAGTAAATTACAGTTTAAGTAATAACCTATGAATTGATTATAAATTCTTAAACAATGACTATGAAAGCATTCTGAGGCTCAGAATGTCTTTGCAGGACACAGAAAACAAAAACTTTGATCTACGGCAGTGGTGTTGTTGTGAAAGTTGTCGGTTCGTTACCTTGCTTGAGGACGACTGCATCGGCGATCTGCTTCCCGTTAACGTACGTCTCCGCTCCGACCAACGGCTCTAGAGTGACCACGACTGCAGAAGAGGAAGAGATTTTACAAACACGAGTCAAAACCAGCATCACTTTTAAATGTCTGCACACTCAGAACAGAAAACGGTAACACACACACACACACACACACACACAGAGGGGAGAGAAATGGGAGGAGGAGGGAGGGAGGCACAGGAAATATGGGTGTGAATATGAAGGTGACGTCACCATGGCAACAGCTAACAGTGACTGTTGAACGATACCTGACAGATTTCCTGGCAGCTTTTACAGAAGGAGAGAAACAAAGAGTCACTATTGTAAAACTAAAATGTGTTTAAAGCAAACATGTTTATAATCTGGTAAAAAACAAACTGTATGGTAAAACAACAATACTGTATTTGTACTAACCAAAAGCACCTTCAGTTATGACGCTTTTTTAAACTGAAGATGGTTTATAAAATGGATTTTATGATCTTAGCTTAAAGACGCTTTAAGGCTCTGATCAGTTTCTGAGCTGCAGATGCTCTGGTTTGACCACATGGGGGCGACGTAAACACACTCACTGACAGGAAACCAACAGCAGAACTAACTAACAAAGCTCCTGATGCGGATAAGTCTTATTCTGAGTGCGCAGCATTGCAGAGCTGACAGACAGTAACTAAATATAATCTAAATTTAAAAAATAAAATGCATAACAAACCACCTCTGGTAGACCCTGAACGCAGCTGGAGTGCAGCTTCCTTCAGGTTTTTAGTTTAATTTGTACAGGCTACGTATTTATATTTTATGATTACATCCTTTTAGCTTGTTTAACTTGATGTTCTTGTGTATAAATGTTAAATAAAATAAAAATGTGATTAAAAAAAGTGAAGCTGACACCAACAGATCAGGTAACAGCTCAGCCTGACTGACTAAACGACAAGTGTGTTATTATAGTGTTGTGTTATATGAACACACGCACACACACACACAGACAGGTAGGTGTCTCACCTTCTCCCTGCTCGTTGGTCTCGCTGACAAACACACAGTGAATCTCCTTTATGAACTGACCGGACAGCTTAATGTCCACGTCCTGCTGTCCCACCCTGAAACACACCAGAGAGAAACATCCTTCAACAATCTTTATACTGACGAGAGCTGGAAAGTAACCGAGTACATTTACTCTAAGTTCTGTATCCAGATTCTTTGACACAGAGATATTCTACCATATGTTTCAACAGACAGACACACACACACGTGTCTGTGTCTCAGATTTATATTTATGAAAACGGGCAACAAAAAGTATGTGAACTTTCCTGGTTTTCTGCATAAATTGTTCATAAAATGTGATCTGATCTTCACTAAAGTCACAAATATCAACAAACACAATATTTCTGTGAGAGTGATGGTGGAAAAAGGAAGTGAAACACGAGGCTACCGATGTCTCTGTACACCAGCTGGAGTCAGGTGTTCGCAAACCTGGAGTCCAGTCAATGAAACGAGAAAGGACGTGTGATTTAGAGCTACGTTAATTTATAAAAACACAGAAACAGTGTCAGTGTGCTATTCAAAAGCAGCATCAGCTGTTGCGAGCCACGCCTTGCAAAACTGAGACATCAGAAGACCAACAACGAACAAAGAGTTGTTGACTGACACTGTTTGTTTGTTTTTTTTAGTCAAGGTAGCTCTAAACCACACCTCCATTGTTGTATATATTTGTGACACTGGTGAAGATCAGATCACATTTCGAACAAGGAAATAGTTCAGTGTCTTTTTCTTGCCACTCGACTTCCACTGAAGTCAAAAGACATTTATTTGGAACGGGGTCATTTTAGACTGTGGTGATGTTAAACATTAAACTACATCTAGCAACAGTGTGTTTAATAATTAATTAATCTGAAACTATAGGAAAAATCCCTGCAAAAATCCCAAAACTTTAATGGTTCTACTTTGACCAGAATCGCATGATGGTAAAAAGGTTTGGACTCAAACAAGGCGTCACTTTAAGTTCTGGGAAATTATTAAGTTAATGTTTCTCTATTTTGTGAGCAAATGATTAACAGAGATAATTATCAGTAGATTAACTAACAATGGGAATAACTGATAGTTGCAGCTCTACATTAAACATTAAACATAAAACAAGGTCTGACCTGGTGACTCCCTCTTTGATGTAGTAGAGGAGACACTCTGACATCAGAGGGTCTTCGTTCAGGTTGACCAGGTGAGGCGTCTGCAACACAAAGAGAGAGACACGATGAGCTCCACAGAGCAACAGCTGGAACATGAACAACAGTCAAATTAAACTCTACAGCATCAGTCGTTACACACACACTCGACTGGAACCAGAGTAAAACCAGAGTCTTAGAGCAGGAAATCAGTCTTAACAGATGATCGTCAGTGATCAGTACAGTTAAACTGGGATGATTCATTAGGTCCTGCATCAGGTATCAGTAGTAAAGATCAGATGCTCAGCCTTCTGTCTGCTCAGTGTGGGTGAAACCAACCTAAAAACAATAATTTTGCTATATTTCCAGTAGAAAAAACATAAAATAACATTAAGACAAGTGCAAGATGTTCATAATTAATATAAATGAGCCACTAAAGGGCTCACAACAACGAGAACACTCAACATACTGGAAGAGTGATCAGTAATTTTAGATGCTGTCTTAACTATTTTTTTTATCTGACGCATTTGTTTCACCACTGATCAGATCATCGGAGCAAACAGCGACAGGTAAAGTCATGTCAGACTAGCAAGAGAGGGCAGTTTATGAGGTGAATGACATTTGAGACGGACAGAAACTCACTCCTTTAGGAGAGAACACGCCCAACGTTCCTCCATCTTCTTTAATGGACACGCCCATCTCAGCCAGCAGAGACTCTCTGAGAGAAACACACACACAGAGAATAGACGGTTCATTAGTGATGTCTTTCATCAATAATCTGGCTCGTTATTGCTTATCTAATGGGAAAAACGCACTTTATTAGTCATACTGCTAATTTTGTAACCAGCTACACATTTAAGTGTGTAGCTGCAAACGCACAAAAAACAAACAAACCACGGTTTACGATGTTACCTCTCCAGCCGAATAGATTCTGTCTTTCTTAGCTTCTCTTCCCATGTCTCATTTAGTTCTGCGATGATTTTCTCAGTTTCCTACAGCACACACACAAACACAATGTAAAAGAGTCTTTACTTTGCCCTTTATGTGTTTACATTTTGTCAAATTGTCCCCATTAAAGTAGCTGAATTATCTGTTAGCAGGTTCTGTTTGTAGTGTAATTGTGGGCATGCAGACAAACATCACTGGATTAATTTGCTACAGAACAAAACCTAAAAACATGAAGAATCTCAAGCAAGTTCTGCAGTTATAAAGATGCCTAGCAGGGGCATCAAACTCTGACCTACCAGCAGTCTCTCAGCTGCTTCCTCTTTACTGATGGTCTCCGCGGCGACCGCTTCCTCTCCCTCCTCTCCATCTTCAGTCGGGTTTACAGAATCAGCAGGTGCGTCACCTGCGGACGCCGGCTCAGGCTGTCCACCTGCAGGTAAACATATATTTAGTTAAGAAGATGCTTGTGGCTGCTGACAGCAGATTGTTGATCAGGTGGGAAGAAGAAGCAGGAGGAGGAGGAAGAGAGGTGAAGGCCTCTACTTCACACTGTCAACAAAACACACAGTTGGTCACCTGGAGGGGTGGATCCATTCTTAGTTGCAACCCCATTGGCTGTGAGGGCCAGCTGCAGGGGGGAGGGGACCACACCTGCAACACCACCGGGGCCGTTGTTGTTGATGACTTAAAGAGACACAGTGAGAGTAGAACAGAGCTGGCTGTCGTGTTTTAACAAGAAGGAATCTCTGATATGCTGGTTATGTGAAGAACAGCTTGTAAATACCCCCCCCCCCACACACACACACACACACACACACACACAAGGACAACGCACACACACAGTTGCCGTTGTCTGTAAATATCCGCCTCTAAACATACCGCACATAGACAAGCCACACATACCAAGCTCAAATAAAACACACCCCACATGAAATACAGCTTATCAGTAATACATGTGTTTATATGCACTGTATAAAGTATAAGTGAAACATGGAGTCATGTGTGTACCAGTATTCAACAAATGTACAGTGTACACAATATAAAAAGTACAGTTTAATGTTTACAACATATGTACCAACTTGCTGTATTCATTCTGTTTTCCAGTATAATGGATTTGTTATGTGTATATTAATGTATTGTTTACAATATAATGTGTGTATACCTGTGTAATATGTGTATATAAACCAGCACAGTGTATCTAGCACATTGTGTGTATACCATTATTACTTTATGTATATACTATCATATACAGTATGTGTACCAGTTTAGTGTATACATTGTAATGTGCATAGCTGTATAATGTTTATATCATGCTTATGTACAAGTGTGTACTACACAGTATATTGATTGTGTGTGTAAATAAATCTACAGCATCAACATAGTCTAGTTTGTATATCAGGGTGCTGTATATGGTATACTGTGTGTGTATACCAGTATACTGTAGAAAACTGTATATACAATGGTGCTGTATATGGT
>JAUMHL010000011.1:963363-977962 GCA_032362345.1 Sandelia bainsii
ACTGTAAAGTGCCTTGAGATGACTTATGTTGTGATTTGGCGCTATACAAATAAAGTTGAATTGAATTAAATTGAATATTTTTTCTCATATGTTTTAATAAGAGAGGAAAATGATGGACTCAAATCATGAGGAAACATATCTACAAATATGAAAATTATTTGAGACCAGAGAGACATCTGTCAAACATTACATTTGACATGTTTACACCTACAGGGTGTAACCTGAACCTATTCCAAAGGCCTTAACACACCTCAATGGAGAAAATCAATACTTTTAAAATGTGATGCAGCTAAAAGGAATGAAATCTATCAAGTAGACACACAGACAATCACACCCAGTCCCGGCACCAGAAGAAATAATCTGACCGGGCCCTAAAATCTAAAACAGCAGGTAAATTTTTTTGTTTTAAATGAAGAAAAAGAGATCTATCTGTTAAATGCGCCAGGATGGAGAAAACATACTTGAAGCATAAAAAAACGCAGTGTTTTCAGAACAGAGATAATAGTAATACCCGACAGAGACTGTGAGCCTCCCCGCTGAGCCATAACCTGTGACTGCTGTGCTCACACTATTATGGCTCAGACAATGGGCCATGATGAAGAGCTCACACTGCAAGTCAAACAACTACTAAAATCAGTAGAGCGTGCCTGAATCGGGTCTAAATTCGAGTCAAATTTGTACAATGTCTGCCCAGTGTGGTCTCAAAAAGTCTGACTAAGTTTTAGGCCAAAATTCAATCTTCAAAATTCAAAGTTCTTCTTAAAAATGATCAGGCAGAGAGACAAAAATCAAAGTGTAAAAGGTTTATTGTCAAAAGGAAAAATAGACAAGTAAACTAGTGAGTAAGAGCCCGGAGGGTCAGACTACTGTCTATTCGTTGAGCTTCTCTTTTATACAGTTTGAGGACCACACCTATCCTTCAAGAATGCCACTCGTCAGCACATTGCTGTTTCAAGTGATACCCTTCTTTTGCCAGTCAACAATTCTACTGTTTCACATGTCACACCAGTTAGCCCTCTGCTGTTTCATGTGAAGCTCCATTTTTCCCCCCGTCAATGCTACTCCTCGTCACCTTGGGGAAAACCCAGTACTTGTCCACGTCCCCTGACTGACCCCCTCCCTTTGTTACAGTCAAGTGTAGATCAGCCCTCTTCTTCTGACACAGTTATTTTCATCAGATGATTTCACTCTTTTCCTTTTGCTTCAGCAGGCCACACATGTTATACATTTTTCCTCTTAGATCAAAACTGAGTGTTCACTTCATAGTTATATAATATTTTATACTTTTAGTTTGTGTGGGCCAATTTAGTTTCAATGTAGGCCTTCTGAGGTCAAAGAAAGTTTTACATCTATATATTTTAAATTTTACTGTTCAAGGGATAACATATTGCTATATACAACAATACAACATGCTGTATTACCCATACAGCATAGTATTTGATAAAAAAAAATACACAACACCAGCTTGAGACGTGTGCGATGTGAACTTAATGTTAGTAATAAATAACAATCACATAATTAAATGATCATAATTTCAGTATCAATTCTGATTCTATATGGGTGGGCCAGATTTCTAAACGAGCTGACCTGATTCCCTGTGGCCCACCCAGATGATGTTAACTGGATTTTCTGTGCTGCAGTTTAAACAGTTCAACTGTCAGAATGGTGAACAATAAGGTTTATGTGGCACTAATGTCACAACATTGACATTACAACATACTAAATTGAATGCAAGCCTCTTGTTTCTGTTAAATGAACTAAGACAAATAATAGACTATTCTCTAAACATATTATTCATATGTAGCATAGCTGACTTTAGTGAAATTGAAATGTCTCTTTTTGATCAGAAGTTGTTTGAATTAGCTGGCAAGACTAAATTAATTCAAACAAAACTAACCTGTCTCACATCGGTCTTAGCCCAGCTCACGTTCCCTATTGTTATTGTTCAAGAGATGGGTTTAAGTGCAGGGTTTTGCATCAGTTTATCATATGTGCTACATGCACTAATATCTGTAAGTACACAAAAATACACCATAATTATTTTCATGTTATTTCATTTATTTGAATACAGTATTGTTACACAAACTTGCTGAAAACATTTCTAAAATTATTTTTATAGAGCTCTAATAAGCAGTCTTATTCAAATGAAATGTGTTATAATTGTAATGTGCTTCAGTTTTCCAAACCCCAGAAATAAACTTTGAAAACTCTAACGTAATACATTCTAAGTATCAGTCTATGGTTCATCCATCAACATGAACATTTGATAAGTTTATGTGTGTTCAAATCAAACTGTGTCTTGTAGCCTAGAAAAGTTGCCATGACATCACCACAATCTCTATATCTATTGATAAGTTATAGCTACTATTGTATATTTATTAAAAACTTGGTAGATCTTTTTCTTCTGCCATACACTGTCCTGCTGCCCTAAAGTCTCACTACATTGCCAAATATATATTGATCCAAATATATATTGACAGAAATTACCATCTGTTTTAAGAAAATTGGGAGAAGCTGGAAAGTACTGACAGATTTTTTCAGTCCTCTAATGGCTTTTGTTGAAGATTACTAAAATATAGAAGCTCAGCAGCTTTATATTTTATGCTAGTTGGCGCTGGAACTGCAAAATGGTAGTTTTCCTGCCCTTTGCAGAAACAACATAAGCAACACCAAACTGCTGGGCAGATCAAACCAGACTGCAGATGTTGTCGCCACACACCAGGTCTTGTAGGTCAGCAGTGGAGTAGCAGTAAGACTAAGGCAAACAAGAAACCCTGCAAACAACAGCCACAACACTACCATTATGATCATGATTGTGTAGAAAGCCTTCTGCTTCAATTGGTCAACCCGCTCTCTGGCTTTGCCTACGTCTCCTGGTCCTGGACGAATCAGAACACAGAGAACAGAGATGCTGAAGAAAGTTACTACAACCAAAGAAACAACCAATAAGCTCAACAATGGAATCATTGGCATCTCAGGGTAGTATGAAGCTGTTAAACCGCCCCATCCAAAACACAGCAGCCAAACACATCCAGTGCAGGCGTTTCTGAACCTGAAGCCACCTGACTGTTTCATCCCTCGGTAGGTGATGGGGTGAACAACAGCCAGGTAACGGTCCACGCAGGTGAGGACGTGAAACAGAATGTGTCCAGGGAAAAGGGCAACAAAAACATCAAACCCCACTTCTGCCATCAGCATGAGATTTGTGTAGGAGCTGCAACAGAGGAGGCCCCACCCGAAAGCACTGATCAGCTCTACGACAGCCATCTGGAAGGTGTAGAAGTCAGAGAAGCTTGTTGTTTTGAAGGAGTGCTGCTGCCGCCAGCGTTTAAGACCCATATACAGGACAAAGATGGAGAGAGGGAAGATAAGGAAGACTTTGGAAATGGTGAAGGCAATGGCAATGAAAATGATTTCATTGATGTCCAAGCAATCAAACAGATTGAAGGTGTTACTGGCAGGAGAAGATGAGTTGACTGACATTACTGTTTTCAACGAGGCCTGAGGAACAGAAGGTGATGACAAGAGAAGATTAAAAGAAAGGAGAGATGACAAAAGATACAGCTGAGTATTGCTTTAATATCAGAGTAACATGAATCCCGTAGAGACAGATATGATTGACTGAGTTTTTCCACCGAAAACCAAGCAAATCTGCTGTTCTGTGCTGTTCATGACATTACAAACAAAAACTTCCCTGAAGAAAATTTGAATAAACTCTCTACAAAACTAACAAAAGAAGCAATAATGGGAGAATAAAACCAAGTTTTCAACATGTTTTTTTACAGTTTTAACTCTCATAGAGTGTATGGAAATAGCCCTCCATATACTAGCTCTGTTTCTTTAAAAAATAATTTTAGTTTAGTGAAGCTAGAAGTGAATTCTAGTGAAACTAGTTGATTCTATCTATTTTCTGTATGTTTTATAGTAAATTATATCTGTATCTTTTGTATCTCTTGAGTATTTTCTTATTGTGCTACTTTACAGTTCTTCACTGTACTTTGTATATTTTACTTTTTACTCCACTCCAGTTATCACAGAGTTATAGTAATTAGTTACTTTGCAGATAGTCAGCAGGTGCTAGAACATGCTGCTTGTTGCATATGGAGCTTGAACCATATGGAGCTCATCTAATGGTGTAAACTATATGACCCAGCAGTTAATACAAGTACAGTTGAAAAATCTATAAAGAGACTTAATTGGTAACTGTTGTTCACCCCAGGTTTTTCAAATTCCAAGTAATTTTTTGTACAAAAAATCCAATGGTTTCTGCTTCTCAAATATGAACCATTTACCTTTAAATAATTTATATATTAAAATTTGCAATTCAGAAATTAATTTGCCAATTAATCCACAATAAAAAACTATGGAGTCATGAAGATAGACAACCATTCACACTCTTGTTTGCACTTATGGGCAGTTTAGAGCTACGAGTTAACCTAACTGCATGTCTCTGGTCTCAGGCAGGAGTACCCAGAGGAAACCCACGCAAGCATGAGGAGAACAAGCAAAATCCACATAGGAAGGACCCGGCCTTCCCACTAATACTATACACAAGCATTAAATTATATCTTGTCAAATCCTGCTTACATATTCATGCCTTTGCTATAATCAGCAAATTATCATTTTTAAAAGTCATATAGTCATTAAAGAACTCTCACCTGAACAGAGATAGGTTGTTATTACCGTCCTGTACGTCTCCAGACTCTGGGCTGATGATCACTGGTATCCAAATGTATTAATACTGAATACTCTGTTATTTAGGCATGTGTGTTGATTTTGATGTTTGTGTGTATCATGACCAGGTGGGAGCAGGACTGTGAGGTTTTTTGCATGTTGCAAATTTGATGCAGATATTATGATACTTTATGTGGTAAATTGCAGCAGGCAAATTTTTATTTTACCCATTCGTGGTCCACAGGAAGGTCAGAGCCAGGGAAAATCTTAACAATGGTTTGGTCTTTTAACAAAAATGTGTATAGGTTCTAGTTCAACTTATGTAATTTAAAATTTGTCAGTTTAAGACATTTTAGTCCAGTTCATTTTTAAATGTAGGCTTTCTAAGGCCAAAGACCTTCATTGTTATGAAGAGATCAAACAAACATGGAGCGTGTTAATCAGTGAGCTTTAGAGGGCTTGGCAAATTCTTTGTTGTCATTTTTATTATCTGTATGGATGTTTTGGTCTTTTTGTGATAATTTTGAGTGTCATTGTAGTCATGTTGGGTCTCTCTGTTGTCAATTTTAGTTTCTTTGAGTTTGTGTTGAGTCTCTTTATGGCTGTTCATATCTCACTGAGATTATTTTCTAAGTTTATTCAGCCTGAATTGTTTTATGTCTCTTTGTCTAATCAGTGAGTTCTTTGTGTAAATATGTGTATTTTGAAGTTGAGACAGACCAGACTAGCTGTCTTTATGGTAACCTAGGCTTCCCATGTCCCAGCTCTATCTGCATATTTAATGAACTGACATAAGAAAGGTATCAATCTTCTCATTTATCAGACCTATGTGCCCTCCAGATTTCATACCCTGGCTTGCATACAGGGCAGGGATTTATTTCTCAGATGATAACTTCCTGTTTTGTATTTTGTACCAAGGCCAAGACGTGGAGGAGGTTTTGTGAAGTCTTCTTTGTCTACAACACTGTAAGGCTGGATGTCTTTACAAATAAAAAAGACTATGGCGTAAGTTATGTTAGAACAATTGGAGCTATTAGCCAGCAGCACAAAAACTTGCAAACTTTGGTCACCGTTCTTGGGGGGTAGTAGATGGAGATAAATCCAGATCTAAGGTGGCTGTTATGTGCGCCTTCATCACTGTCACATATTTTTTGATGATTTGTGTGTGTGTTTTCCCCCCAGTCGCTGATGACTAAAGCAGGCTCACCTGTATAGGGGAATGGTTGTTTGTTAAGCGAGGAAAGCAGGAATCCGACGGCCCACTGTGGGGCTGGTTCAGGCCTTCTCCTTTGTTTTGTTTCTTTGGGATGGGACTCCCGTTTAACCCCTATTTGGTAAATAATTTCTCTTATTAAATTCATTTGATCTCAACCAGCATTGTGGCTTTTATGTCATGGGTCTCTTTAGAGCCATTACCATATTAGCACCCTAACAGCGGCAGATGCCAGGGCACTGGTAGACACTTCCATGGTCACATTGTATCAACATTTCAGGTGAGTTATAAAGAAAGTTGGACTGCTTGTGTACTTTACAGCAGCATGACACATTTTGCTAATTACATCTGACTTGTCAAGCTTCCCATCTCTTTTGTAAAACCCATAGTGTTGCTTGATTTGTAGTTCACACGTGAGAATACTGTACACTCAGCCTCTGCCATGTTTTTATGCTCAACTGCAGTGCACATACTGTACAATATCGTAGTCTGGAAACCATTACCATTCTGCCACTCCAAAGCAGTGGTAACTTTATTTAATGCTCTAAATCTACCACTTCCTTCTCTCTGAACTTTCACTTTGAACAACACCACAAATTCTTCAACATTGTTTATTTTCCTCATTTTATTTTCCACAGATACCCCCAACATATCAGATCTTTCACTCAATGCTTCTCTCTTTTGGCTACCCTTATTTCTAGAATAGTCTACTGTTTGCCACCCCCTTCCCTCATCCCCAATACCCCCTCCAGTAGCCACAGGCTACAATATCCCCACCAGTGTAGTCCTTCACTTGACAAGTGCTTAGCTATGAATCACAGATCAACAGGTGCTCCTCACCACTACCTTCCAGCTGCCTCGAAAGCGCTAGACTTCTTCTTTTTCTTTGATACCCTGGCAAGGAGCATTATCACCACCAAATGGTGATTTACAAAAGTTGTAAACTCTTGGTAGACTCTTAGTCTAGCTCCATCTTCAACTGTCTCTCATTAGTATATTATGGACATTCAAAAAGTTTGTTTTACTGCTTGATAGAGCATTGGATCTTATATTCATGGGCCACACTGGGCCCAGGTTTATCCCATTCTGCTGATTACATTCACACGTCTGCAGCAGTGAGGACAGATATCAGAGAATGAGCAAGTCACATCACAGTTACACATTTAACATATTAAATAATGCTTTGCTTCAATTTGAGTAGGTTTGCATCAGTATAAAAAAAAGTGTGACTCTAATTTAACATATAGGCACTGATGTTTTTAAAATGCATGTGTTGTTAATGATGCTGCTGTCACAGAAAGCAAATAAAGGATACTGTGATTGTATTCTGCGAAACAAAGCAGGTACATTTTCTTATCTTGCAAAGCACAAAGAACAGGATCAGCACTGTTGAGCCAACGTCTTTGTGAAGGACACTTCAGTAGGGCAAGACACAAGATTTGAGTCTCTAACAACTAAGGCACATCCAGTATGCACTAAAACAAAATCTTTTGTCATAGTTATGTTTATTCATCAGTAGTTTTTAAATCTGAATATTATTATATATATTATTTGTGTCTAAATCCACAGTGGTGGTGAGAGATTTCCATAGCTAAGCTTCATTTACATCATACTGGGTAGAAGCCAAATGACCTGGAAACAAACTCTGGTGTTTAGTCAAATCAAACAGAGCAGACCTGTCAAGGTGATTGGTAATTGTTGTTGATGTTGTTGATCATGTTCACTGATGATGTTTTTAGCCAATTGGTCCACTGTGTTGATCCAGACTGAATTATCTCAACAACTACTGACTGGATTCAGGCATTTGTGTTCCCCTCAGGATGAACTTCCTTCCAAGATAGACTGATAATAAGAGGCAACGTACTTATTAAGACTAACAACCACATAAAATCCTTCTATGTAAAAGAGTTGGACTTGCATAAATATGAACAGATTGATTTCTGCCGACAGGGTGCACTGCAAACTCAACAGTGGGAGAGCCATGAGAGTGAACCAAAACAGTGAAGTGGACACTAAACAGTGAGCTGAAGCTCTGTATAAAGCTGCATAAAGGTCAAGTTGAGCAGCAGGTTCAACTCTGTAGGTTTGTCACTAAAAGCATCACAGCTGTTAAACTCCTGCTGACACATGCTTTATCTTTAGTTTGACATGATTCAAATAACCTGAAGACTAAAACTGTACAGTCAAATCAGATGCAGATAGAGTCATATAACAAAGAACACACAAGAACACATAGGAATACAGACAAACTGAGAAAAATAAATCTGAGTAGATTTCCCTAAGGCACAAAATATTACTTCAGGTATTAATTAAAATGTGGTTGTAATAGTTTCAATTAGTTTAGTTTAGTTTAGTGAAATTTATTTTAAACATATGTACATTCACCATAGTTACATATCATTATTACATTCTTGTGTTTGGAGTAGGCAGAAGTATAAACTATAAGGAGTAGGCAGAAGTATAAACTTATTTGGCCCTACCCCCTTAATAAAATAGAAGTGACTGGAAATGATTGAATGCTAGATTAAATACATTACTCATCATTAACAGGAAGCAGCAGGGTGATGAATGAGGCCTGACTGTTATTTTGCTGATGGACTGTTATACAGAATTCATAAAAATAACAGAAACATAACTTAATTTAGTATAAACTGTATATATCAGGCAAGCTGATATCTAACTGGTCATTCTGCTGTTGTTGCAGCTCGTACTTCTCAGCAACAGGGGTTTCTGTGACTTCTGTCACTCAACGCATCTGTTGTCTATTGGCTAGGACTTGTTAGTGAGACAGGAAGTTAAGTTAGTTCAAATGTGCAAGTATTAAACATAAAGCCTCTATAAAATATATGCAGATAAAATAAAAGTTAAAACACACAAATGAAAAGACATTAACAACAACAATGCTACATCATCTTGCATCATGTTATCAGCCTGCTATGTGGCACATATACAGAAGTCTACAGTAAACGGGAGTCACATTCCCAAACAGAGAACAGCACTGTCAGTACCACTACAAATTTAGAACAAATAATGTAAATAAGTTATTTTCATACATGTGTGGAGGAATTAATGAAACATGTTTACTTTTACTTTACATACATGCCTCTGTGGTTTTATAGACATAGCTCAGTGGTGATACCATTACTCCAGAAAATTGTTGAAAATACAGTATAGGCTATTTTCATCCTAGCTTATTCTACAAATAACTTCTAAGTTACTTTAAGAAGCTACTTTGATGAGTAGTGAAACGTTTCAACCTAACAAGAAGGAAGTCCAGTTGCCATGACTCAACTTCCAGAAAACTGCACCTGGACGACTGAGAATCTTCACCAACAACTTCTAAAATAGCTTGAAAATAAAATAATAGTACCCCTTAAATCTAGTTACAGTATACATGAGTATTAAATTTTTTGCAGACAATTGTTTTCAGTAATATCATTGGTTTCAGTTTTATACACCAATCAGCCACGTTAAATCCAACTGGTGGTAGACATGGACAAAAATAAGAAGTATTAAGAAATAAGAATTTTGACCAGTTCATTTGGAGACATGAATATGATGTATAACTTTAAACTGGGTAAGTAAGTGCTGGGTACATGGATTCTCACTCAATAATTCATCCTAGTTTAATTCTGAAAGTAGATATAGAATATATTTGAGAATGCTCCCTTATCGTTTAGCTGGAAGGACACGATGACAACAGCATGCTAGTTTTCCTGCCCGGTGTAGATACAGCAGTGGTAACACCAAACTGCTGGGGACAGTGAACCAGAGTGATGACAATATCATCACACACTTCAAATCCTGCTGCACTGACAAACTGTACATCACAATGCAGGAAAGGAGCCCCATGAACCTCACCAGTAGAGCTGCCAGTATGGCCATAATGGTATTAACAGCTCGTTGTTTTACTTGGTCAACCTGCTCCTTTTCCCTGCCCCCATGCCCTTGCCGTGGGCGAATCAGAATGCAGAGAACAGAAAGGCTGCAGAAAGTGACTGCAGTAAAGGAGAAAATCAAGAAGCAAGCAGCTACAGCACTGCTAAAAGTAATGACAAGCTCTTCAGTCAGGCTCAAACATAAAAAACACATCAGCCAAACACACCCAGTGATGATGTTTCTGATCCTGACCCCACCTGAATGTCTGAGACCCCGGTAGGTGATGGGGTGAACAACAGCCAGGTAGCGCTCCACACAGGTGAGGATATGAAACATAGTCTGTCCAGGTGAGGAGATGGAGAACAAGTACAGTGCCACTGTCAACACACTTGGGGCGCCAGCGTAGACACCACAACAGGTGAAACAGTTCCCCACAATGCTGATCAGCTCCATGGCAATCATGTTGTAGGTGAAGAAGTCGGAGTGACTGGTTGTTGCTGCTGTGGAAACAGAGCTCTGTTTTCTCCATCTCCGTAGACCCAAAGAGAGGACGAGGATAAAGAGAGGGAGCAGAAGGAGGCTGGTGATGGAGAAAGCAGTGAAGAAGAAGACATTTTTCTGGGATTTGAGGCAGGTTACAACTGAAAGATAGGGGGAGGAGTTAGAAGGGGAGGAGTAATAAGACAGAGGGGACACACTGGGCGAGGAAGAAGAGTTGAGTGACATAGCTGTTTAGTCCGTCTGCAAGCCAGAACAGGAGAGATAACGATAAAAGAAAGAAGGAATTACAAGGTCAAAGTGTGAGACGGAAGGGAAACATGGTTCACAAAACCTTATACCTGCAGTAAGGTTCACAACTTAACTGTGTTTAGTTGTGAATCAACTAATTAGCAACAGCAAACACATTTTGTAGGAAAGATATTCCTACAAAGGAAATCACAACATTAAACCACTGACAGATGAATGACATTATCTTTTTACAGTGGCAGCTGGGGTATTGGAAATGTTAGGCAGCAAGTGTACAGTCAGTTCTTGAAACTGACTTGTTGGAAGCAGGAAAAATGGACAAGCATAGGGATCTGAGCAACTTTGACAAGGACCAAATTGTGATGGCTAGACTGGGGTTAGAGCATCTCCAAAACAATTGGTCTTGTTGGGTATTCCTGGTTTGCAGTGGTTAGTGCCTAAAGCAAAACAGCGTTTATTTACAAATAAATTAATGTTGAATGTATGACTAAAATATTCAGTAATAAAATAACACAAAAGTGAGAAATATCTTAAACTCCAACAACTGCGTAAGGTTATGCATACATAGCTCTTGGTTAAAAGAGCTGAAGTGACAGATTGAGGTCTGGTTTAATACAGAAAAGGGTCACGTTTATGTTTTATAATACATAAGACATAAACATCATTCTTATACATGGCTCATGATAAAAAAGGTTTTGTTTTGAGTTCTCCTACTAATTAAATTATATTATTTTACTCAGGAGGTTTTGCTAATAATCAGCAAACATAATATATGTGCTCATCATTGTCTAAATATATATTAACTAATAAAGATAACTTATTGAAACGCACCCACCTCACCAGCAGCCATCTGTCTCTGATGGTTTGTTGCTTGTGTCTGGCTGTTCACTGGTTTACATGCATCCCACACTAACGTGTATTTGCTCAATATGCCAATGTGACAAATGTTTACAGGTCTGTGGGTTTTTCATGAATGACTTAGAGTGAAATCAGGGCAGGCAAATTTTCCTACAGTGTTATCCTTGAAGAGGCTGCATAACAACTCAGCTGGCAGTGATTTACTCAAATGTACCAGAACATATTATCAAAGTATTTCTTCTTACTCGCTCTACGCTTTAATTTCAAGGCAGTTTAGTTTAATTCTTACCAGTAATACATATTATTATCACATTACTCCTTCACTGACCTCCTGATCGGAACAGAATATATTAATGGTTTGGTTTACTAATATACTGCAGTGAGGACGCACATACAACTCATTCCTCTGGGCTCACAGTGTAACATAAAGCACACATACTTAAAAAAAAAAAAAGCTGTGGTGGCAGGATGGACAAGTAATAAGCTTTGTTGCCAGTGGTGCTATTCTGTGAAGGATCTTTAATAATGATAATCTCCCTGTGGAAAAATAAATATGACAGAAATCATTTCCATAGTGCAATAATCACAAAGAAAATTAATGATGGCTGTTCATTGTGCAGGATAGAAAAACAACACCGCTCCAAACTCTCTTTAAGCAACACCTGATGTGGATCTGGACCCACACATGCAGACTCCACAGACACTGCAGAATAAAAGATCAGGAGCAAACACAACAGGAAAGGTGGGTGTTTTTGAGAAGTTTTATCTTGTAGCTTTAAGAAAGGAAAATAAACATGTTTTAACTCAAATAAGCTCAGTTATAGGGCAGTGTGGCTATTATTATATTGTTGAGGCAGCTATAGGACCTGACTTGATCCACATACAAAAGCTCCTGAGATGCCAACAATGACAGGCACAGTGCAAAGTAGCAGTTAAAGGTGACAAAGCACAGAAATATTTATGCAGAAATGTTAAAAAATCATTGAGGCAGGAAAATGAAGTTCAGCAGGACGGCTGTCCCAAAGTTTTGAAGACTGCACTGCAGGAACATGTTGACATAAAATGTGAAGTAAAGCCAGACCAAGAAGGCTTTTAAAAATAAAATTTTTACAATCCTAAGGATTTTAGCCATATTTGGTTTGGTGACAGCCGTGGTCACGGTGTAACAGCAAGTAGTTTTAAGCTGCAAAGATAGTAGTTTTTGAAAATATATTGTAGATAAAACTGGATTTTGTGCTGCACTGATTTATAGCTGAAGGTGTTACCCATTCAGTGCATTTATGGTTTGTATCACTGACAAATGTCCAACTACTTTAACAGAATATGTCTTGATTAGAAGTGAACACAGAGGTGCTCTGTGAACTCTTAATTTAATTTAATTCAGATTTTACTTTGATTTCTCTCCTTCTGTCTCTACATCTCATTTTCCCTCTCCTCCTCTTCAGACCTCCACTGTGTAGATATGTCAGTCAACTTCACTAACGACTTCCATCCACACGTAATCTCTTCCTATTCTCTCTATGAGATACAATGCTCTGACTGCACAGTCGGCAGGTACACCCTCACCGCCGTCTCCTTCACCTACATCCTCCTCGTCCTCCCTCTGTCCATCTTCGTCCTCTATGTGGGTTTCCAGCGATGGAGTCAACAGCGCTCAGTTTCCTCAGTAGCCACCATGACTCACTCTGACTTCTTCACCTACAACATAGCCGTGATGGAGCTGATTGGCAGCCTTGGCTACATCTTCCACTACTGCAGCAGCTACACCAATCTCCCAGACATGCCACGAATTGGAACTTACATTGGGTCTTTCCCTTGGCCTGGGGTGACTGTTTTCCCCATCCTCATCTGTGTAGAGCGCTACCTGGCTGTTGTTCACCCCATCACCTACCGAGGTCTGAAGCAGGCGGGTGGGGTCAGGATCAGGAATATCAGCACCGGGTGCATTTGGTTTAGTTGTTTTGTGTGGGTGGGTTTCCTGATCCTGCTGAACATCCAACAGTATTACAAAGGTGCCACCGCTGCCTTCATGCTAGTCCTGTCCTTAATTATAATCGTGTTCTGCAGTCTTTCTGTTGTCCGCATTCTGATTCGCCCACGGCCGGGAACAGAGGGCAGGAACAGTGCTCAGGTTGACCAATCAAAGGAGAGAGCTGTCCGCACCATCCTAATAATATTGGCAGTTCTGTGGTTGAAGTTTTGTGGGAATGTGATCGTTATTGGAATTAGATTCTCCTCACTGATGTACGTTAAGTGTGTAGGGGAGGCGTTTACATTCGTGTTCTTTCTGCCTTGTGGTGTTGTGTTACCTCTGCTGTTTTTACACAGAGCAGGAAAACTACCAAACTGTAAACACGGTAATGGAACAGGATGAGTACTGAGTCAGATTTACAGTAGAACAATATACATTACAACTCATAGGTTGGTTTAAGAAGTAGGTAAAAAAAAAGTATATAGTACAGTATATAAACTGATAAGTAGTGGACAGATGGATTCATTGACTGGTTAGCGTTTTTGTTTGTTTTTAATATTAAACCCCATTAGCAGTACCTTTTCAACCCTTTCTCATTCCCACAGCATTAAAGTCTGACACTTTATCAAACCATTTGGCATCAGTATGCACAGGGTGTCCCATTGACTCTAATGTCAATCTACTCAGGGCTGTATTTGCACCCCAGAGCAGCTGCTATGGTTGACTCCAGCTGCAGCAATGTCGAACAGTTTGAGCTTTGACAGGGGAGGCGTGACACTGATTTTCTTCAGTGAGGACCCATAATGTGAAGTGTTTTTCCTGCAGTAAACTCCATGTGCAAGGTTTTCTTGTACTGATATAATCAATATTCCCCCTGCAGAATAGAAACGTGAGTCTCTTTAATAATGTATCTATGCAGTGGGTTTATGTGAGGGCCATCAGTTTTAATAACTACTTAATTTTTCTAGTTCAGTTTATTTATGCAAACATGATTTACTTTTCTTCAAATTTGGTTTCTTAGCAGCGAAAAAAAGAAAAAATGCAATACTGAAAAGGCTTAACACAGATTATTGATCATTTTTAGACTAAAATGGTGTCTATGTCATGGCTGTGGATCAGGAAGTAGAGCAGTCGCCTGCCAATCATAGGATCGGTGGTTTGATTCCCGGCCCCTCCTGTCATACAGCTCTGGAAAAAATTAAGAGACCACTGCATGAAAGCTGTGATTGCAAATCAGGGTTATTCCACCAAATATT
>JAUMHL010000011.1:993348-1025345 GCA_032362345.1 Sandelia bainsii
GTGAAAGAAAAGCAGATTTTATAACATCACATTGATCAGAAATACAGTGTAGACATTATTAACATTGCAAATGACTAAAGATACAAAAGACTATTGTAGCTGTTTTTTAAGCAGTTTATAAATGTTGTCATAAAGAAAGCTTATTAATATTAGTTATTAATTTTCAAAGGATAAGTGATCATTAGAAAATTATTTTTTAATTATGGTAACACAGCTGAAGACATGTATCTTTTCATGAACAACATGGTGATTCCTATGTGCGTGCAAACTTTTGACTGGTAGTATATGTGAAGTGTTTTAGGATTTTCTTTCAGCTCTTTGGCGTAATGCCAGCTTTACTGAGCAAATTATCTATAAAACTGTGTTGGTCTTAAGAGTTGTGGTTACCAGACAAGGTGATTTTATGTTGGTCTAGATGCTTATTGAAATAAACTGTTATTGCTTTTGTGATTTACATTGGATTTGGGTTTGATTAGTAGAACAAATGTATGGCATTAGTCCCCATTGTTATCGCTGCCTCTGGATATTTTAGAATCAATTCAAAATGAGCTTATAGTGAAAAAGCAGTGTTCGCTAATCCAAATGTACAAGATTTGTGAAGATTTTTCTAAAAAGACTTGCTTAGAAGGCATAACATTAAAAATGCATTTCATGGACAACTAGAATTACCACACTGCGGTACATCTGAAGCCCCTTTAACACTGGCCCCGTTTACATGACCACAAAAATCCGATAACTGGGAGTAATCAGACATACTTCAGAAATACATACATTTATACAATAAATACATTGGTTTACATGTTTCAGTCCATTATCGGATTTCTTTCAGAGTACGTGCACACGTACGTTTCGACGTAAGACTCAAACTTCCTGTTATTTTCAAAACATCCGGTCTTGTCTTGTGGAACATGGTGACGCATACGGTCTAATGTGGGAGTTAACAGGCTGTAAAATAAGCTACATGCTGCTGCTGTCCTTCATTTATACTCCATGAGGAGAAAACAATGGTTGGCTTTCATACGGCAAACATCTACCCTGTTTGTTGTCTGTTGTCTTCCTCATACAATGTGACTGCATCACTTTCGTTTTCTACGATTATTTTTCTTTTCCCACATGCGAAGATGTAAAAAAACAAAATAAATCAGATTAACGGGTGTACATGAACCCAAAGACATCAGAGTATTGGAGAGAAATACAGGTGGCTCAGATTTCTCATAGGCCTATCAGATAATGCTGTTTACATGATCACTTAATAATCTGATAACTCCAGAAATCAGATAATGATCGGATTTTTAGTGTGCATGTAAACTGGCCCATTGTCCATTTGAGGAAGCTTTACTTCGCCAATACAGTGACTCGCGGTTCTGTTTCAACAGTATCAAACTGGTGTGGATGGTCCACGCCAATCCTCCTTTAAACTCGAGTAGGTAGTGTGAGAGGCAGGGTGGGTTCACTCTAGCAACTATGTAAAAAAAACCCAGGTGGTGTCAGGTGTTTGGGGAGAAGGTGTGTGAAATTTTTGTTTTCAACAATTTCAATTTCAACATGATTCGAAGTACAGTTGTCATAAATTTTGTTCAATGTTTTAATGATTACAATTACAATTAGAGATTACAATTAGTTGTGAGAAACTTGTTTAAGCCATTAGACATCGCATGAGACTCGCAAAGAACCACTATGATGTGTAAGTCGTTGGATGAGGGCAGCAGAGGGACTTTTACGGTTGAGTATTATTATGTTTAACAAGACATCAGTTTTACTCAATAAGGCTGGATAAGGCAGATCTGAGGTCAATGGTCTTTGACCTTTGATCAATAAAATCTAATCAGTTCATCTACGAGTTAAATTGTGCCGAACTTCAGGAAATTTCCTTATGGCATTCTTGATGTTCACAGAAGCGATGTGGACAGAGGGACAATATGAAACGTAACACACAGAAAGACATTACCACTGGTTCTAATCACTCGATGGAACAATAATGGGAAAAATAAATTTGCCTGCTGCAATTTACCGTGAAAAGTATCATAATATCTGCATCAAATTTGCAACATGCAAAGAACCTCAAAGTCCTTCTCTCACCTGCTCTTGATACACATAAACATCACAATCAACACACACACACGTTAGTCAAAAAGATGTATTAGTACATTTGGAAACCAGGGAGCAGCAGTCCAGAGAGTCTGGAGACATAGAAGACAGATCGCAAACTAACTCTGTTGAGGTAAGTATTCTTATTGACTGTATGACTTTTTAAAAAGTAATAATAACATATTCCATCTCATCAGAATAAATGTATTTGAAGTATGACAAGTAGAAGTACTCATTATAAAAACATGAGTATTTAGAATTAGCTTTCAGTCAATCAATCATTATCAATTATGCAAGAGCAGTTTTAGTTTGTTGAGGTTTAGATATCATAATTATTTTCTATAGGACAGCAAATTGTTGATTATTTTGATTGAGGTTTAATTAGCTTATTACTTTCTCAGTTACAACTTTTCAATTTTCAATTATTTCAAGAAAAATTCTTCATATTTGAGTGGAACCATTAATTATTTGGAATATTTTAACAATTATCATATATTAAATACTCTAATCTTTCCAGCTGTATTTATATTTTCTGTTGGGACGTATAGTTTACACCAGTCACTTGTGGTGGGGTTAGCACAGGAGCTCCAACTAGTGTACAGCCATGAAGCCCCATAAGCAACAACCTGTGATGCACTGTTTGTTCTGAGACCTTAATGGTGGCTTAAGTTTTTCATACCATCAGGTGTCCTTCACATGATTTATGTATAATCTAAGATAACAATCATACAGTAGAATATAATATTTTTTCACATAGAGCAAGAAGATTTGCTTGGTTTTCAGTGGAAATACTCAGTCAATTATATCTGTCATATTACTCTGACAGTCAAGTAATATATATAAATATTCATCTGTATCTTTTCTCACCTCTCCTTTCCTTCATCTTCTCCTCTTCCTCAGGAAACTATGAAAACAGATATGTCAGTCAACTTATCTTTTCCCACTAAGAACACCTTTAATATGTACAAATGCTTGGATATCAATGAAATTATTTTAAGTGACGTTGCCTTCACCATCACCAAAGCCTTCCTCGTCCTCCCTCTCTGCGTCTTTGTCCTGTACATGGGTCACCAACGATGGCAGCAGCAGCGCTCCTTCAAAACAACAAGTCACTCCGACTTCATCACCTTCCAGATGGCCACCATGGAGCTAGTCAGTGAGTTGGGATGGGGCCTCCTCTGTTGCGGCTCCTACACAC
This sequence comes from Sandelia bainsii, assembly GCA_032362345.1. Taxonomy (NCBI): domain Eukaryota; kingdom Metazoa; phylum Chordata; class Actinopteri; order Anabantiformes; family Anabantidae; genus Sandelia; species Sandelia bainsii. The sequence continues at coordinate 996,635 of JAUMHL010000011.1, forward strand.
ATCTTACACTGATGACAGTTGTGGGGTTAAATGTATCTTTTAGCATTTTCCCTGGACAGACTCTGTTTCACGTCTTCACCTGTTTGGAGCGCTACCTGGCAGTTGTTCACCCCATCACCTACCGAGGGATGAAACAGTCAGGTGGGATCAGGATCAGGAGAAACATCTGCACTGGAAGTGTTTGGCTGCTGTGTGGTGGATGGGGTGGTTTAACAGTTTTGTACCATCCTGAGTTACCACTGATTCCATTTTTGAGCTTATTGGGTTTCTCTTTGGTTGTCGTCTCTTTCTGCAGCATCTCTGTCCTCTGTGTTCTGATTCGTCCAGGACCAGGACACGTAGGCAAGGACAGAGAACGGGTTGACCAAGTAAAGCAGAAGGCTTTCTATACAATCATGATCATAATGGGAGTGTTGTCACTGTTGTTTGTAGGGTTTCTTGTTTGCCTTGGTCTCTCTGCTACTCCGCTGCTAAGTTTCAGGGCCAGATGTGTGGAGATGACATCAGCAGTCTGGTTTAATCTGCCCAGCAGTTTGGTATCTCCTCTGCTGTTTCTACACAGGGCAGGAAAACTACCATTTTGCAGTTCTAATGCTAACTAATATGAAGCCGGTGAGATTCTATGTTTTTGTACTTGTGAGTTCAAACCATAAGAAGACTCTCTCAATTTCCTAAAACAGATGGCTACTGTCATTGTTAGGAACATAAAAGGAAATAGTGCATCTGTTGGGAATTACGTTCAGCAATGGACTAATACACTATACATTTGGTACTCTAGTAAGTATTTGGGTCACCAGGACAACATATGTCAGAAGAATAAGATATACTCTATCTATATTAGCTTGATAACGTCACCAATGTCACAACCACAGAGGCTGCCTGGACCAGTTGTTTCTCCAACAAGAAAATATCACAGCTTCATGGAATAAAGGAAATACATTATCTAGGTACACTAAAGGAAGAAGGTACCGTGAAAGAAGTGAAGTAGCCACTTCAGGACAGGACATCAGGACTATACGTATTTGAATCTTGACACAAGTTATGCAATTTTGCATCTGTACACTACCACAGCAGATTTCAAATGAAGCTATCAGCATGTCATTAATGTGTAGACTTTCAGCGTTAAATCAAGGGATTTAACAAAAGGATTGTATTAATCCTTTAGGAATAACAGCAGTTTTAATACACACTCCCCTATTTTCAAAGACTCAGAGTTACTTTATGTCAGAGCAGTTTCATGACCAGGTGAGGTCTGTTCTCTCGTTGTCCTCTGACAAATCAAGCAGGTGCTCTGGGCAACATGGCACGGTTTGATTTAAATACCTATCTTAATTTGAATCTTCTCAAATGTTCATGTTAATGCACTAATTAAATTAACCATAGATTGGTGGATTGTTGAGACCAGTAGCATGCTGGTTATTTAGAAAATAATGAGTTAGAGTTTGATTCAATTTTAAGTAAAATGACCTATTTCTGAGCTTTGGAAAGTATGTTAGGACAGCAAATTTGATTTGAATACACTGTTTATAAATCATTTGAAAATTTTCAAGTATTTGTTTTAATGTACTGATAAAATAAATCACTGCCACAGATTTGTCCCTTCAAACATTTAGAACTAACAAATTTTCAAACATATATTTAAAATGTTATATTATTTTATATTCAAATTTTGTATTATTAATTATATTTGGGAATGTATATGTTTGTGTGTACTAGCATTTTTTGTAGACCTATACTGTATTCAAATAAAGTAAATATAGGTAAATAACTACTTGCATTATTTTTGTGTAATGGTTACATACATATTATATACACGTTACATAACCCTGCACTCTTAACCACCTATTTAAACATTTATAAGAAGTAAAAAGTATTTGCTTAGTTCTTTTTTTAACCTCAGATCTTTATTATAGCAACACTTGAAAATGTTTTTACCCATTATGAAGGGTATTGGTTTTAAATCATTGGTAGTAGGGCAGATGAAGAGCCAGTAAACATTATTTCTTGTGCTTCAACCAGACATGTGCTTCACATGAAAGGTCCAGTGGTAAAACAGAACATTAAAGTCCATGACCATGCCAGATAAAGAAAAAATGTTTAAATAATGCTAAAAGGGAGGATTTTCATTCAATATAAGGAAAGATACTCTATCAGACTAACTATGCCCATCCAGGAAAGAGGAAGAACTGACCAACCAAACAAAGTTTGATAATGTTCATATAAGAACAAAATTTGCCCAAACCCCTTAATCCACAGAATTTCCCAGTGACAGTTTTCAGATTTGTAACACTTTATTCTTTAGCTAAAGGCATCTACAACAAAGACATTAGTTGGAATTGAAATGTCGGATTTAGTTGGGAAAGAATGACATCATGTGCACAGAGATTCCATCTTACAAACAAGTCCATCAAGACTCACGCTATACTTGTTTTGGTATCTTTTGGCCTCTGCTAGTGGTGCAACAGCCAATACAAGTAGTCAAGGGGACAAAGTACAATCTTGTCATGTTCTGCATCCCAGTTGGAAGGCCTCTGAAGCGAATCCATTGACCTTCCTCTATAGACGGTAGCTTTACTTTTGGTGGTAGATAGTTGGAAACTGTCCTTTGTGACTGCAGCTTTTTGAAGCATTGGACAGAGACGTCCAATGCTTCTGCCACCTTCTCTCATCCATGTAGGAGGCCAGGTGCAGTTCATCTCGAATTACCTCAGTGTGTAGCTATGGTGATATTTATTACTAACTGTAGGTTCACCCAAACTCTGAGTGAGCAAGAGTACTGGAACATGTGGCTGACACATGTATCTTGTTACCCATGTGTGTCCTGTGAGATTATGACATTGAGTTTTACCTGTGAAGATATTTTTTTGTTAAAAATAAGATACATCAACATAAAAAACCAAAGGGCTCTATGGGAGAAAAGCAGCAATTCTGAATCTGAGAAAAGATGGAAAAACAATCTGAGGCAATAGTCAATACAACAATTTCGAATGTTCTGTAAAAGAAAGAAACCAGTGGTGTACTGAGCAACAAACATAGAAGAGATCATTCAAGCAAAACAACAACAGTTGATGACAAAAACAGGTAAAACCCCCAAACAATCAATCACAAGACCTTACCCAAACTGAAGATGCATTTCACCTGCTGAATAGAAGAAGAAAGGGAGACTGCATTTTAATAACTCATCTCCACTCAAGGTTCCACCCCCTGCAGGCCAGACAAACTTTTTTTTTCCGTCTGGCCTGCAGGGGGTGGAACCTTGGGGAAACAGAACTATTTGGTGGCAGATTTTCTCTTTCAATATTGTTTCTGATCCTGATAGTTTATCATATGTGTTGCATGAACAAATATTTGTAACAGTTACACAAAACACACACAAGTGAGTAGCAGTTATTCTCATTTATTTGTTAGACTACAGTTTCACTACACACAGACATTGACCATCTTCAACATGATAAACACCTCTAAACATATTTTTTTATTTTAAATAAATATCTTGTCATTAGTTCTAAACTTCTGAACTGACTGATTTGTTTAAACATTTCGTGAGATTCAAATTAAATCTACTATTCCAATTTACTCCCCAAACCTCAGTAATTCAGAAATAGTAAACATTACTTAAAAGATAAATAAAACTCGTAACTCTTTATGTTCTAAATATCCAGCCTGCTACTGCAATAGTGGTGTCAAAAATGTACCTATGGTTCATGTAGCCAGTCCATTAAGATGAACATTTGACAGGATTCAAAAAAAGATGTGCATTCAAATCAAACAGTACCATGTCGCACAGAGCACCTGCCAGTGTATACCCATTACATTTGTAGCCTGGTTCCACACTTGTTGCTGCTGTCTGCAATTACAATTTTGCCAGGTACATCACCTCCTTTAGGGAAGTGAATTGTACCCAATTTTATTTGTGGTCCCCAGGATGGAGGGACCTCACTTTGTTTATCCATCTCTACAAGGGAGATACCTAATTTCTACAATGGACCTTTATCTTTCCCTGTTGGACAAACAACTGAACCAAAGACACTTTGTGAGTGAGATGTTGCTGATGTTATGAAGGCCACACTGCACAACTCACTTTCATTGGGGACCCCAGGATGAAGGTACCTTGTTTTCTTTAGAGTCCTCAGGAGGGGGGGTACCTCACTTCTAACCACTGTAGCTTTTTTGGGGGGTATAAAAAAACTGGGCTACACAAGGATATGGATGATATTACCGACTATAAGGGATCCAACGGCAGATCTCCATCTCGTAGACTGTAGGTCTGGAAGGTAATGGATAATAACACACCACCTGTGTTATGTCACTTCCTTTTGTGTCTCAGCTGTTTGTGAAGGTAACTCCCTTCAATTCAACAAAGAAACAGGCAAACACCCACATGGACAGGCTTACTTAATGTCCAGGCGAACGGTTCAGGCAAGGCCAGAGTCCATAAAAAGGTCAGCAATGAACACTCCAGTCCAAATCCAAACAAACAATCCAGGAGGGAACAGTTGATGAGCAATGTCAAAAAAGGGCAAGCTCAGATGAGGTAATCAATGCAAGCAGGTAGTTATTAAGATAGCAGACATGGAATCACTGGAACACTGTGGCAAAACGCACAACAAACAAACTGGGAAACATTGGACGAAAAGGGCAAGTTTAAATATTTAGGACATGGGAGAAAATGGCCTCCAGGTGTGTGTGATAGGTGGAGCAGAGTCAGGTGGGAAAACTGGGCAGAAAGAGCAGGAGGGGAGGGGCATGTGAGGAGGAGAACCATGAACAAGGGACAAGTCCAGGGACCTCTGGTGGTAGTTTCAGTCTATTCCAGGACAGCTGAAAATACAGTAGTACCCAGCAGATGTAGTACTATCTCCTGCTTGAACAATGAAATGGAAGTCTTCTCATGGCTTTCACTGACAATTTCAAACACTGAATTTCACCAGCTTTATATTTTATGTTACTTAGGACTGGAATTGCAAAATGGTAGTTTTCCTGCCCTGTGTAGAAAGAGTAGAAGCAAAACCAAACTGCCAGGCACATTAAACCAGACTGTAGATATCCCTGCGACACAATAAGCCCTGTAGGTCAGCAGTGGAGCAGCAGTAAGACCAACACAAACAAGAATTCCTATAAACAACAGCCACAACCCCCCCATTATAATCGTGATTGTGTAAAAAGCCTTCTGCTTTAATTGGTCAACCCGCTCTCTGTGCTTGCCTACGTCTCCAGGTCCTGGACGACTCAGAACACAGAGAACAGAGATGCTGCAGAAACTGACGACAATCAAAGAGAAAATGAAGATGCTGAAAAATAGGATTGAAAGCACAGGAAAGAACAAAGCTGTTAAAGTGCACCATCCGACACACAGAAACCAAACACATCCAGTGCAAATGTTTCTGATCCTCACCTCACCTGACTGTTTCAGCCCCCGGTAGGTGATGGGGTGAACAACAGCCATGTAGCGCTCCACGCATGTGAGGACGTGAAACAGAGTCTGTTCAGGGAAAATGATAACAAAAACATTTAACCCCACAACTGTCATCTGTGTGAGGTGTGCATAGGATCCACAAAAGAGGAGGACCCATCCCAACTCACTGACCAGCTCCATGGTAACCACCTGGAAGGTGAAGTAGTCGGAGAGGCTTGTGGTTTTGACGAAGCGCTGTTGCCGCCATCGTTGGTGACCCAGGTACAGGACGAAGACACAGAGAGGGAAGATGAGGAAGACTTTGGTAATGGTGAAGGCAATGGCAATGAAACTAATTTCTCTGATCTCCAAGCATTCATACAGACTGAAGGTGTTGTTAGTGGGAGAAGATGAGTTGAGTGACATATCTGTTTTCATGGAGGCCTGAGGAAAAGAGAAGATGAAGGAAAGGAAAGGTGAAAATATACAACGGAATATTAATTTACTATCGGAGTAATATGACTCCTGTAGGGACAGATATGATTTACTGAGCCTTTAATTAAGAGACCCTTTTCCAGCCTACAGGCAAAATGAAGGAAAATGGAGGCAAACAAAATTCACTTCAAGCTTACACCACCTAGCATTATCAAAATATATCATCTTGATATGTTGCTGGCTGCCAGAATTAAAAAAGTAATGCCTCTAACTTTTAATTCTAAGGTTTTATCTCATACCAGCTTCTACTGCCAGTAAAATAAAGAAAACTGTGGTCCAACTTCTGAAAGCAATTCTTTCATTCAATTCAACTTCATTTCAAGTCAGAGCAACTCATGTTGTAAGGTGGTCTTAAAATAACAACTAGAATTTCTGAATACTTATATTAATGTGAAATTAATACAACCAAAATATTCACATTAACTTAGAGAGAAAGTAAGTTGATTCCACTAAATTTATGTGTGATGTTTCACAGTAAATTTTATCTGTAGAGCATTTTTTTGTAATTGAATTATGTACTTTCTGTACACAAATCAGGTGTAGCACAATGGAAAAAATAAATCTACAGATACTAGTACTTTACTTGAGTATTTTCTTTTTGTGCCACTTTCTACTACTTAATTACAAATGTGAAGGGAATATTTTACTTTTTACTCCACTCCATTTATCACAGAGCTTTAGTGACTAGTTACTTTGCAGATTAAGATATGTATTTCTCTATGCATCAACTTATCAAATACGATGCATCCAGGATGTAGTCCTTTACAAAATAATAGCTCAATTTCAACCAACTATAACATTGAAATACTGCTTACACTGTAATTAATCAGTAATAATAAGCTAATACACACAGAGACCTGAGTACTTTTACTTTTTATACTTTAAGTAATTTTTGCTCATGGAGATGGAATCTGTGTTTTGTATTGTCAAATTAAATTTGAGTTTCACATAAAGTGACAAATATCACTCTGGATTGTTGACATCAAAGAAGAAATGAAATAATTGCTTCTACTGTGTAGTTAAATTTTTTACTTTGTTTTTGAAAACTACATTAAAATAAAATAAAAAACACTCACCTTACCAGAGTTAGTATATGATCACTGTCTCCAGACTTGTACTAGTACTAATACATTTGTGTTGATTTTGATGTGTGTATCAAGAGCAGATGAGAGCAGAAATGTGAGGTTCTTTGCATTTTGCAAATATGATGCAGATGTCATGATACTTTTCGTGGCAAAATGCAGCAGGCAAATTTATTTTTCCCATTATTGTTTCATTTGTAGGTCAGAGCAAGTGATAATGTTGGCACCTGGCTTGGTCTACTGAAAAAAAATTTGTTTTATTTACCTAATCTACTTTTTGTAAGTGAAATGCAGTTTCAGTTTTCTGCCTTCTAAGTATCTTGTTGTACATCTTTATTGTACAGCGAGCATAGCTGGGCTAGATACTGGCTAGATACTGTGTGAGACAATGAGTCTTGCAAGCCCCTAAAACCTGATAGAGACACAGTCTGGGGGGCTTTTTATGGTAACTTTCTGGTTATTTTGAGTCTCTTTGATTTTAAGTTTTCATTCTGTCATCCATGCCCATCCTGTACCCCCTGTTTATCATAACCTCACTCTTATTTCAGACCTGGGTACCCCTGCTGAGAGACTGTCAAAATACAACATTGTAGGTCATCTCTAACAGCAGCAAAAAACGATCAACACATATGCTTTACCGCGTGTGACAAACGTAATTTTTAAGGCTAAAAAGCAACATTCAAGCAATCTTATCATGTTTATTTAGTGCCTAAACCTTACCCACATGTCTTTATGCCTATTCACAACCAAATTGCGTTGTTTGCACACCTGTAATCCAGTCATGTGACACAAGTCATGTGGCAAACTTCATGTGAAGCCATTCATCTTAACTCCTTGGCTGGATCATCTTCCATATCACGACCTTCTAGTGCTCCTTTTGTTCTGCTTTCCTATCCACTGGATTACTGCCTGACCCTGTGGACATTGTTTTTGTAGTGTTTCTGGATATCAAGATCTCCTGGAACCAACCTTCTTTTGCTCCTCTAGTGTGATTTTGCCTGATTGTACCCTGTTTACCTACACTTCACTAAAGATAAACAGTTGAACTGTATCTGTTTCCTAAAGAGTTGTAGTTGTAGGCCCAGACTCTAAAGCCTGACAGCCAGATCTTACATGGACCCAACCAACACCCCTCCCATTTTGACTTTATCCTTGACACAGTATTTCAACTTTATTCTCAACATTCCAACTTTATGGAAATGGACGTCATACTCCTCCTAAATGTCCACCTCACTTTTATAGTGTCACATTAATTTTTTTAGATCCTACTGTAAGAAACATGAGGTTATTTCCATAAGAACATTTTACAATTTGGTAGTTTTCCTGCTCTGTGTAAATACAGCAGAGGTGTCACAACACCGCAGGGCAGAAAGAACACAAAGTTAAACATCTCCCCTACACACTTGACAATCACCAGTGTTGAGAGTCTTATTACAGTAACAAATACATTACCACCAAACCTCAACCACAGCACTGTCATCATTATTAGGATGGTACGGACAGCTCTCTCCTTTGATTGGTCCACCTGCATTTTGTTCCTGCCCACTTTCCCCGGCCCTGGGCGAATCAGAACGCGGACAACAGAAAGACTGCAGAACACCATTACAATTAGAGATAGAATTAAAATTAAGGCAGCTATTGGACGTCTGTAGTAGTTGTCGATTTTCAACAGCAAGACAAAACCCACCCACACAAAACAACTCAACCAAATGCACCCAGTGCTGATGTTCCTGATCCTGACCCCACCCGCCTGCTTCAGACCTCGGTAGGTAATGGGGTGAACAACAGCCAGGTAGTGCTCTACACAGATGAGGATGGGGAAAAGAATCAGCCCAGGCCAAGTGAAATACATAATGAAGACGCCAACTGAAAACATGACTGAAAGATCAGCATAGCTGCTGCAGTAGTAGAAGATGTAGCCAAAAAGTGCAGCCAGCTCTATGACAGCCATATTATAGGTGAAGAAGTCAGAGTGAATCATGATGGCTGCTGAGGGAACTGAGCGCTGTTGTCTCCATCGCTGGAATCCCACATAGAGGACAAAGATGAAGAGAGGGAAGACAAGGAGGGCGTAGATGAAGGAGACAGTGGTGAGGACGTACTTGCCAACTGTAGAGTCATAGCATTGTTTCTCATAGAGAGAAATGGAGGAGTTTGGCGGTGGATGGAAGTCGGAAGTGAAGTTGACTGACATATTTATACAGTGGAGGTCTGAAGAGCTGGAGAGGGAAAATGAGGTGTAGAGACAGAGACAGAAGGAGAGAAATCATTGTAAAATCTGAATTAAACTACTGTGTTTACCTCTATGCTAAATTTCTCGTCTTGATTCAACACTTAAAGAGTTTAAAGAGTTTTTGATCCAGGACATCTAATTTCAGTGTTTCCACACTGTGTTCTGTGGATCTCGGGACAAAACCCAGCAATGAAAGATACAAATTCTAAATTTTAAAAAGCCTGAGCAGAAAAGCCAGATATTAACAAAATATCATTGTCTCCTAAAAAATCTGTTGTTGTATTAACTTAACATGTTGTAGTACGTTGGGTTTAATTGTTGAAATTGGAACATCTTCTTTTGATTATTATAAGTGTATGTTTACAATGCAGCAAAAATGAGCAAGAGAAATCACAAAACCATCATTTTAGCTTCTTTGTACCAGTTTGTACTGCAGTTACTGTTTTTGGCATTTGTTAATAGTCTCATTTAATGATTTATGGTCTGTAATACTTCCAGCTGTAGTAGTTTTCATTGTTAGTGTTTGAGTCCTACTGCATTCAAATTGCCTTAACATGCATAAGGAATTCATTTTAAACAATGCAGTACATAATCAAGTTTTATCTATATTATATTTTGAAAACCTACATTACTGCTACATTTCTGTGCTTTGTCACCTTTGCACTGTGCCACTCGGTGCTGCTATATCAGTATCTTTTGGACAATTCAGGTCCTATAGCTGTTGCAGTAAGATAATAATAGCCACATTGACATATAATAGTGAAATTTTTATGATTTGTTTTCCATTATTTAAGCTTCAGAACAAAACGTTTCAGACCTGCTTCAGACTTCAGACAGTAGTAGACATTCGACCTTTGTCACTTTTTACACCTGAACTAAATTCATCACACAATGATAAAAACACCCACCTTTCCTGTGGTGTTTGCTCCTGATCTTTTATTCTGCAGCGTCCATGGAGTCTTTCTGTGTGGGTCCAAGTCTGCATCAGGTGTTGGTTAAAGAGAGTTTGGGTCTTTGTTGTATTTGTATGTTGCGCCATGACCAGCCATCATTCATCTATTTTTGTGATTCTTGCATTATGGAAATTGTTTCTGTCCATTATTCTTCCACAGGGACATTATCATTATTGAGGATCAGCACTACTGACAACAATGTAGGGTTTTGCCAAATAACTTATTACCTGCATATCCACCACCACTGCTATGTTTTCAGATAGAGATTATAAAAACACATCATGTATGGCCTTATAAAATGTTGATAAGATGTTTTGTTATGTCGTTTTGCTTCGTTTAACATAGGTACAAGACACAAGGATGTCAGCTGGCTGTGTGAGACATTGTGTGTTGTAGCAGGCCCCTTCCAGGAAGTGCTTATTTGATCTTTTAACCTAACTCTTGTGTTTTTGTGCGTAACCTATAACCCAGTTGTCTTTTTGCATAAAGTCAATCAAACCATGATATTTCCACCCTGTAACTGATTGTTTTAATGAGAGGTTTGACAGGCAGCCACCATCATTCCCGTGGCATCAAGGAGTGATGCACGTGGTGTGACGCCAAAGGGTACCCTTGGTGTCAGTATGGGATGCCAAGTGGGAATCGTCATTATGTGATGACATTTTTATTCTATCTTCTACACATATGTTGCAATTAGGCAAGGTCCATTAAAACAGAAACCTACAATTAAGAATTGATGATTTGCACAAAGCAGGAAAGGCTCCAAAAGGAATCATAAAGAGTTTAGATATTCATCAGTTCACAGTTTTTGACACACTGTCTCTGAATTGAGATGATTTAGTTCTGTGGGTACTCTCCATAGAAGTTAACTTGCTTAAAGAGGAATACAAAGTACAGAGTTGTACAGAGCATGTATATATATGCACACACTGTTAAATAACAATTTAACTTTTTTACCATTTTCAATGGTTAATGTCTGAAATACTGACAAATATCTGTGAAATAGTGATAAGTCTGATTTGGTTTATTGTTTATGGTTTACTTTTTGTTAAAAATATTTTTTTTGTTTGAGGTCAGTATCATTTACAGGTTTTCTCAGTATTTTGTTGCATTTTAAGAATATGTGTCAGTCGAAATACACCAGCTATTATGAAGCTGGTGGAAGAAAACCACGGAAGGTAAATTTGCCTGCCGTCATTTCACACTAAATCATTCATGCAAAAACCCACAGTGCTGCAAAAACCCATTTCTCACTCTGACATATTAAACAAACACACACGTTAATGTATGATTTATGTAAAGTAGTAAACAGCATCAACTCATGTTTACAGACGCATCTGTGGAAAAAAACACTGTAAAAATCGGAATATTCTCCTTCTCAAAACATAGTACTGGATGTACAAGTAAGAGGTGTATTTTTAAAAGTTTTATCAACTTCCTCACTTCACTAACAATTAAAGTACAGCAAATAATATACAGTAGTCTGCCAATGCAAATTTTACCACTGCGTTATTTTTCCACCAGCTGCATGTGATACCACAACTGGTAATATTTCACTGTCTCACCTGTACTTTAATGGAGATATGATCTTACAGCATCTCTCACCACAAACTACTTTCAAATTTACATGTTAGTTACTGTATTATAATCTTCTTAACAACAGTTATGCTTATGAACAACAGTGTAAAACTTGCAGTAACACCTGAACTGAAAGAAACAACATTTACATCTTTGTATGGTTAGTTGGTCTTTGTGGACGTCTCTTTGCACTATAAGAACTTTACAGCTCTGTATAAATGGGGTATCACTGGGGTAATATTTTTGAAATAACAAGTATTAGCGGGGTAATCTCTTCCTATTAATAAAATGGACATTTCTGTGTAATTCTTTTCTTAGTTTTCTCTTTCTTATTGGAATAATGATACCTGTTAAAATGTTATTATTGAAATCTTACACCTTATTACCTTGTAATTACCTAGATCATACCCTGCTATTACCTTGTTGTTTCCAAAATATTACTCCACTATTACCCTGTTATTATCAAGCTGTAAAGTTTTTTAGTAGTTGATATGTTGCGTTGTGCCCATTTCTTTGTAATTTTGTGATTGTTTAGCACTTTTTACACAACGTTGGGTGTTGGGGGAAGGGATGTGAATTTTTGGTGATGTATTATTATGAAACCAGCTTCGTTTGAACCTGACTCCAGTCTTACTCAGACTTTTACTTTATCCACTAACGTCTTCCTACTCCAAAGCTGGATAGAGATGGTTTCTCCATCTCTTTGCCACCTTCTCATCACCCACACGTTGCTGCAGGAAGCTGAATCTGTGACCATAATTCCTCATGTTGCACATCAACTGTGTTTGAGTCCGAATCACGTCTTAAATGTGCAAAACTAGCAAAAGTGCATCACAGTTCATCCACTGCTAATTATGCTAATGTTTTGAAAGAGATGTCACGCTGTAGTAGTTTTGCACGTCTTTTACAGGTCATTTTCTCTTTGCTGTCTTTTTTTTTTTTTGCCCTTTGACGTGTTTGTAACATACTGTATATAGAGAAAAGCACACATTTACCATGAATAAACATTGAAAAGCAACTGTTGTTTTTTGTCCAACTTGCACTGGAAGGAGAAGATATTTAAAAAATATACAGTGATCTGAAATTAATATGGTAGATAAGCAATAAGCCCTATGGCAAAACACTACATTGCTGCTAGTGGGGCTGTTCTCCAATTGACTTTTAGTGATGGTAATCTCCTTAAGGCAGAATAATGTGACAAAAACTATTTACATAACACAATAATCACAAAGAACATAAATGATGGCTTGGTTTTGGAACATGGAACAATAACACAGTCCAGCCCCAAAATCCCATTAACAAACACCTGGTACAGGTCTGGACCCACACACAGAGACTCGAGAGAACGTGCAGAATAAAAGATCAGGAAGAAAACACCGGGAAAGGTGGGTATTATTATCATTGTCATATTAGTTTTGTTACCACTGTTAGTGGTATGTTATCACTGTATGTGTCAAAAGTGAAAAAGGTTGAATGCCTAATATTGCATGGGTGGAAAAATACAACAGATATAGACTGAAAATGTTCTCATCATAAAGAAAAAGCAGGTCTTTTGTTGCCTGTCTTAAATTTTGCAGGTTTAAAAAAAAATGTAGGATATAGTTCCTGGCAAGTTTGATCAAATTAAACAAATCAAATATGACTTGTGCAATGCAGACGTTTTTGAAGCATAATCATTATGGGGTTTTTTTAATAATAAAGCTCTACATTTATCGTGTTGCAAGGAGGTGGTTGGGGTGGATGTAGATTATATAATGTGCAGAATTGACAAACTGCAGACCCAAGTTTGAGTTCAGACTCACATGTGAGGTTGAGTTTAGGCAAGAAAAGCACTTTGGTTGAGGTTAGAGAAAGATTGAATTTCTGTTTAAAACATTGTGCATGAAGTGACAGTTTTACACCATCCAAATGGTGTTAATGCTGCAAATTGTCACTGAATTAAAACATTTTTTTCCATCCATTACTTCCATGTAAATAACAGTTGATTGTTTGATGGCTTTAGGGAAAGATTTCGCTTTGCATTAATAAAATAAAGTCAAATAAGGTAAGTTTAAATTGGGAATCAGGGTGGTGTATATTTCAAAGTCCTGTGATTCGTTTCCCAACCATCCACTCTGACCTCTCAACACTGATTTCTCACACTTTTTGAATGCTATTTCTAGGACACAGAGTTGTTTCACAGTATGTTTTGGAATTCATCTTGAGTTTGCTCTCTTCTTTTCTCTCTACAACTAATTTGGCATCTTTCTCTGCTTTTTTCTTCAGGCTTCCTTTATATAAAAATGTCAGTGAACTCGACTAATGACTTCCAACAACCCTTCAACTTCTTCATCTTGTCCCGAGAGTTCACATGCATCAACTTCACAGTTGGCAGGCATGTCCTCACCACCTTTTCATTCATCTACGCCCTCCTCGTCCTCCCTCTCTCCATCTTCGTCCTCTACCTGGGATTTCAGCGATGGAGTCAACAGCGCTCAGTTTCCTCAGCAGCCAACATGACCCACTCAGATTTCTTCAACTACAACATAGCCATCATGGAGCTGATTGGAGTCTTTGGCTACGCCTTCTACTACTGGAGCAGCTATGCAGATCTTCCAGACATGTGGTTACTGGGAGTCATAATTAGGTCTTTTAGCTGGGTTGGACAGACTCTCTTCCCCATCCTCCTCTGTATGGAGCACTACCTGGCTGTTATTCACCCTATCACCTACAGAGGTCTGAAGCAGGCGGGTGGAGTCAGGATCAGAAACATCAGCACCGGATGCATTTGGTTCAGTTGTTTTGCGTGGGTGTGTTTCCTGATCCTGCTGTACACCCACAATTGTTACAACCTTGTACCAGCTTGCTTCATGTTAATGCTGTCCTTAATTATATTGGTGTTCTGCTGTCTTTCTGTTCTTCGTGTTCTGATTCGCCCACGGCCAGGGAAAGTGGGAAGGAACAGAACGCATGTTGACCAATCAAAGGAGAGAGCTGTCCGCACCATCCTAATCATAACGGGACTGCTGTGGTTGAAGCTGGGGGGGAGTGTGGTTGCTGTTCTAATTAGATTTTCAACACTGATGAGTGTGAAGTGTGTAGGGGAGGGATCTACACTTCTATTCAGTTTGGTCGGCAGTCTGGTGTTACCTGTCCTGTTTCTACAGAGAGCAGGAAAACTACCAAACTGTCAGTGCAGTACTGGATGAGGATCTAGTCAGGTTTATATATTTATTTTGTACATTACACTACATTTAAAAATTACTTTAATTCATTTGTTACCATATCACATATTTTAGAGTTTTAGGTTGTATTCCTGGTTGGAGAAACTATAAATTTGCTTATATTTACAAAATAATTGGCCAGTGAAAACTGACAATCTTCTCTTTGTATTTTTGTCATGTTTGAAACAACTTGAAATGAAAGACGTTTACCATTTGGAGGTTTCTGATGTTCATATACACTTCAGTAAGGGAATTAATTAAAAAATGATAAAACTGCTGGGGAACACAAATACAAAATTGAAAAATGAGGCATATATGTCAATTCATTCTCTAGTGAAATTCTGCCCACTTACATATTCACATATGCATCTGTTTTTGCCTTAATATGACACACACACACACTAGATCAAATGTTTATGATTATCAGGCCCCTGCTCTTCATACACTGCTGGATCAGGTTATCCAGTTGTGTCAGTTCCTCAAACCACTTGAGAAGTGGATTCAAAAAACTGGATGTAATCATCAGGGATAACTGCATAGTCATGGTTGATGACTATACCATAATATCAACACTAAAAAACATGTTTTTCAGTTATTTAGATGACATGCATTTCACTTCTTCACCTGATTTACCTGCTGTAAAGTTAATTAATCCAACAGCCAGCTCACCAAGAGGATGTATCTAAAAAGCGTCCATAGGATCAGAAGGATTCTAAAAATTGATTTTACACACTGTCATGACTGTCTCAAAGAGACATGAGAAATAAAGACCAAAAATGTATAATTAAACTTAACAAATCTATTACAAAACATATAGTAAGCCATAAAATTTGATTAGATGTTGTCAAAATACCTGTGGAGTACACATTTTCTTTTGTTTCCATGAATATCAACCTGTATTTTGTATGTGTGAATAAACAAAACAAAAACTCCTGAGAGGCTTGAGGTTGTATATATGTACTGTATATACGTATTTGTATGTATGGATGTATGTACATACTTTGCATTAATTTTCATCCAAGTTCATCTATGTATTGCACTTCTGTGTTTGGTTGTATTTTCTCCAATTTGTCTATTTGCATATGTTTACTTTAGTTGGCGTGCTTTCAGCTCTCAGGGCCACTGTCTAATCGCACTGTAGAAAATCAATGTGACAGAAAGATTTCCATAGAGGATTGACGGCTATTGATTGTGTAACATGGAAATGCATGTAGATTTGGACCCACACTCAGACGCCACATAATCTGCAGAATAATAGATCAGGAATCAACACAACAGGGAAGGTGGGTGTTTTTATCATTGTATTATGGATTTAGTTTGTGTGTAAAAAGTGACAAAGGTTGAATACCTACTTCTGCATGAGTAAAAACCACAGATTCAAAAGGAGGAGGAAGGAGTTTCAGATTGAGGGAAAAACATTTTTTCTTGTAGTCTAAAGAATAGAAAATAATATTGTAAATAAAGTACAGGCAAGTTGAACTATTATATTTTAGTTGTGGTAGGTAAAGGACCTGAATTGTACAGCTGCTATAGCTAAAGTCATTGCCGTAGCAGAAATGGTACAGTGCAAAGTAGCAGTTAAAGGTGACAAAGTACAGAAAGATTCACGCAGAAATGCAAGTTTATAAAATGATTGAGGCAAGAATATGGAGTTCAGCAGGAAGTTTGGGGACCATGATAGCAAAAACACAAAAAAGTTTGAATGAAAAGACTGAAACAGAGTTTTAATGCAAGATCTGACTTTGCAATCCCGTCTCCTAAAAATTACGTTCCTATGCAACTAAACTTTAATTGCGATTACGTTTTTGTGCCAAATGTAATTGTCATGTTGTATAGAAACTTATTTTTTGAATGAATGATGCAATACATGTCTTAAGACAAAGCGGGCTGTTAGGATGGTGGTTGAGGTGGATAGTGGGCGTTTACTGTGCACCGCCGACCAAAGTCCATGAGGCTGGGATTAGGCAAGTAAAGTACTGAGGTTAGAATTAGTGTTCGTGTTTTGTTTTCATTTTTCATGCATGACATTGTGTGTGAAGCAACTTTTACATTTGTATTGTCTATTAACCTGCCCACAGTAATTCCCTGATCGTAACCCAGTGATTCACCCAGTGAACAGAAAGTGTAATCCAAATACGTTCCCTACAAAACCTTATTTGTGATGGCAGTTTAGTTGCATAGGAACGTAATTTTTAGGAGACAGGGTTGGACTGGAGTCAGTTAACACTGGAGCCAAACCAAGAGGGCTTTTAAACGCATTAAAAAGATTATACCTTTAAAATTAGTTCATAAATCAACTACACTGGAAAGTACAAATTGAAAATGGACATAAAAACCTACAATGTGGTTATGCACCACTACAGAAATATCTTGTGTATCTTTCATTGTTGGGGTTTTGTCCCAACACGTCGACAGAACACAGGGAGCAAGGCCGCCAACAGGGGGGGACAAACGGGTCACAGCCCACGGTAGAGGGGGGGCCCAGAACTGGGCCCTTCAACCCAATAAATTATCGGGAGGAATCATTTTTCAAAATGGGCCTATTTGTGGAAACAAATACGTAATATTTTAATGACATAAAGCGTTTTGGTTTTTTTCTTCATAATTGTCCTTGAAATAGTGTCAATAATACCCCCCCTCCTACACAGAAATGGTTTGGCCACAGGCAACAACCTTTGACTTTGAGTTTATTTAGCGCGTTAGCGTTTAGGGAGGAAGCGGCGAGCAGTCGCGTCATTCTAGAGCAAAGCAGCACGTAAACGTTTAGCAGCCTCTAACATGACCTAACTGTCCAGTCCTGCTCTAGTTTAAATGTGTATGAATCTTGTATAAAAGACACAACATGTTCTCTCTGACATAAACAGCTGAGTGTGGTAGCTCCATCAGAGATGAGGGAGCGGAGCAGCAGAACCAGCTGAGGCGTGTTGTTCAGGTGACAAAGAGAAAGAGGAGGAGAACGATCCACTTCATTAGATTAGACTGATGCAGGAGAGTCTGCCTGCTGCCTGCCCCAGAGGGTAGAGACAGATTCAGGCTGAGAGAGAAGCGACAGAGCGAGCCGATGACAGTCACAACGACGTGGGAGGGGCCCGGTGCCCCATCGGAGAGCAGACTGATCAGACACAGCGATCCTGTATTATGACCATCTAAAATGACCGACTCTGATAGAGTGAACGTCATACGTGAGATGGCAAAACGAAAGCTACAGTCACGTTACAATGTTATTAGTTAAAAAAAACTTATGTCAGAATGCAGTGGGTTGGGTTTGGGGGAGGGGGGTTCTAGTCACAACTAAAATCAAATAGTTGTGTGTTCTGTAAGGTCTTTACAACATAACTTAATTCAGATTTCACATTGATTTCCTCCTCTCCTTCTGTATCTGTCTCTAAATGTCATTTTCACCTCCTTTTCAGACCTCCACTGTATAAATATGTCAGTCAACTTTACTAAAGACTTCAATCCACCCTCCAACTTCTTCTCTCCCTACGAGTTACTATGCTATGACTCCATAGTTGGCAGGTACACCCTCACTGTGGTCTCCTTCAGCTACGTCCTCTTCACCATCCCTCTCTCCGTCTTCATCCTCTATGTGGGATTCCAGCGATGGAGTCAACAGCGCTCAGTTTCCTCAGCAGCCATCACGACCCACTCAGATTTCTTCACCTACAACATGGCTGTCGTAGAGCTGGTTCTAGTCTTTGGCTACGTCTTCTACTACTGCAGCAGCTACACCAGTCTCCCCAATTTGATTTCAGTTGGCATTGTGTCTTTCATCTGGCCTGCACAGACTCTTTTGCCCATCCTTATCTGTATGGATCGCTATCTGGCTGTTGTTCACCCCATCATCTATAGAGGTCTGAGACAAGCAGGTGGGGTCAGGATCAGGAATATCAGCACCGGGTGCATTTGGTTGAATTGTTTTGTGTGGTTGGGTTTGCTGGTCCTGCTGAACATCCCAAGTTTTTACAGACGTACTATAGCTGCCTTCGTTCTAACCCTATCCTTAATTATAATGGTGTTCTGCAGTCTTTCTGTTGTCCGCGTTCTGATTCGCCCTCGACCGGGGACCCAGGGCAGGAACAGTGCTCAGGTTGACCAAACAAAGCAGAGAGCTATTTGCACTGTCCTAATCATAATGGGAGTGCTGTGGTTGAGGTTTGGTGGGAATGTGATTGTTATTGTATTTAGATTCTCAACCCTGGTGAGTGTGAAGTGCGTAGGGGAGGCACTTACCTTTGTGTTCTTTCTGCCCTGTGGTGTTGTGTTACCTCTGCAGTTTTTATACAGAGCAGGAAAACTACCAAAATGCAAACACTGTACTGGATCAGGATGAGGACTAAGTCAGATATAGAACTATAATATGACGTTATCACCAATACAGAGAAAAGAAAACGTTTGTCAATCCTTTGACATTAACCTGGTTTTCTGCATTTATTGGCCTCTAACATTCAAGGTGCACTGTCACCCATGGCCCCTTATAAACCTCAAAGATACGCATGCTCTGCACATCTTGCCATAGACTGTTCTTCTAATCTGTGCTGTTGTATGTTGGAACAGGACTGAGTTTCACATCATGCTTTTATGTAGTTTCACACTCTTGTTATTCAATCCAAGGGTTCATTTACTTTTTCCACCAGCACTTCCATTGCTCAATGGGTGTTTTCACAAAAGTAGAAAGTAGTGATTGTAACTGTTAGTGTGTTACTAGCTTACACACACTGTGTTTATCTATTATTGTGAATGAGATAAAGATCACGTTTAATGATCAATTAATGCAGAAAACCAGGTTTCTTGCCACTGTATGTTGGCATAGTAGTGAGGGGAAGTCCGGCTCTTTGCAAAGCTTCGGCTCTTCCGGCTCCCAAATGGCTCTTCATTTAGCATCTCTCAGAGTCTTATATTTTAGCCTAATTTAGCAATTATGAATGGTTTGTGTGTTGGTAAGCAAATTTTTTTTCAGTGTTTTCATAAAAGCCTTATTTTTATTATTTTTATATATATATTACAAAAAATACAGAGTTACTATTTAACATTTTAATCAAACCTTTAACTGAACAACTGAACACAGAACCACAGCAAACAAATTAAGGCCAAAGTCTTAACATTATGACTCTTTCTATAAAAGTCTTTACTGCAGGTTCGCATTCAGAAATGTTTGCTCATTCCTTCACTTTTTCCCAACACACTTGCATTTAAGTCTCTCCGTCGCTCCGTGTACCTGGCCTGTACCACAACACTGTCTTCAGAGTGTCTGCCCCCCTTCCTTCTTTTACATAATGGTATGATCCTAGTCTGTCTTTGCATGTGATTGGCCCCAATTTGTGCCCATCAAAATAAAGTCCCGCCCCTGCCTGCATGAATTCTTAGCAGAGCAGCTGACGATCCGGCTCTCCCCAATGGGAGTCGGCTCTCCAACTCTCTACAAAGCATCGGCTCTTAGAGCCGGCTCGTTCGTGAACGACCCATAGGTATAGGTTTGGTTTTGGCGGTGAGGAAAAAAAGTATGTATATGTATTGACTCAACTGTCCACAGGATAAGCAGACGTGTTCTCAGCCCCCAGCATCACATAATGACGCTTCCAACTTTGCATCAGAAAACCAACACAAAAGGTGTCCTTTGACATCACTATTTGACATCACCTAATGCCATGGAAATGACAGCAGTCAGTTACAGAGTGGAAACATTGCAGTTTGACTGACTTTATGTACAATGACAACTGGGTTAGGGTTGGATAAGGGAAAAAGGTTCAGGCTTAGGTTAAGTTTAAACTATACATACTTCCTTGAACAGTCTTCATACAACACACATCCTTGAGCATCTTACAGTGAGACTTGCCGCCTAGCATCTCACTACTAATATTAAGGGACACCTTCTGTTATATTGACGCAAAGCCTACAGCATCATTTTTATCTGTGAAAGAAATTTTCAATAGTAGTGTCTGCATGTATTTTGCTTATACGCATGACCAAATAGGTGGACAGGTGTAGCATAAAAGTCAGAAGGCGACAGTTTGCTTTTTAACATTACAACCTCAGAGTATTAAATATTCACTAGAAAGTCACACAAAGAACAAGTCATCCAGCCTAAATGACTGATTAAAAACGGTCTACACATGTCCAAAGCTTTAGTTGAGCTCATTTGAAGTGTCGCCATTTGTCCACCATAGAGTGCAAACAAATTGATTATTACACTATAAAACTGTGCTCACTAGATTTTTTTTGTTTCAGTCACATCCATTCATCCATTGTCCTTGTGCTGGAGCCTGTCCCAGCTAACACTGGGCCAAAGGTGGGGTCCACCTTGGACGGGTGGCCAGTCTATCCCAGGGCTGGCTTACAGAGACAGACAAACATTCACACTCATATTCACACCTATGGGCAATTTAGAGTCTGTTGTGAGGGATAAAATCTACTTTTTGTTTTACATTTATATTTAAAATGAATTTAATATATAGTAGCATCATATATTATAGTACTTTATCACATTTATCAAGTTACTGCACATTGAAGATGTGGTCACATTTTTGGTTTTGATGTTTAATGTGCTTGTAAAGAAGTTAAATGTCCTGATGTAATTCAGCTTTTGTTGGTAGGGAAGTTAAGTGAAGTGAAGTGGTGAAGGACTTTCTTCCAGTTCTTTATTAACTTTGCTGTAATGCTCAAAAAGGTAATCAAATCTTTTGTCTCATGTGACCTTTAATCCCAGGTGAACTTGACTGAACATTTCATCAGAATGTTACAGTAATACATGGTGGCCAACTGAAGGTTGTGGATAACCAGATAACGTGCTTTAATGCTGTTACAAATATTTATTAACATAAATTGTTAGAGATTTGGTGATATACATTGAATTTGCTTGGTAGATGATATAAAAAGTTTCTATAATTCCCCTTTGTTGTGAATATGTTTCTATTGTACTTTTAAGTCATATGTTGAGCATCAATGTGTTTGCAACTTGTCATTTACATTAACTGTGAACACAGTATGATCATTCTGTTTATAGAAAACGTAATTGGGTTGCAATTATTTTCCCCAGAAAACTGTATTTGTGATTGCAGTTTAGTTGTATAACATAAAGACTCAAACTCAAACTGACACAAGACATAAAGAGATACAGAACCTAATGTCAAAAAGACACAAGGCTCAAAGCAACCTCAAAGATACTCAAAATGACAAATGGAATATAACAATATATAGAATTATACAAAAAACCCAACAGTCCCACTTGAGCAAGCACTAGGCAACAGTAGAGAGGAAAAACTCCCATTAACGGAAGAAACCTCCAGCAGAACCAGGCTCAGGGTGGGCGGTCATCTGCCTCAACCGGTTGGGGTGAGTGGAAAGAGGAGCAAGAAAAGAACAGCAGGCAACAACAAGCAGCAGACAAAACAACAACACCTGTAGAGACAGAATGTGCCTCACAATGTTTAGAAAGCCTAAAATTAAAAACGTATGATGAAATGAGACTACAATTTAACATATTAACTAATACAATTTAAAAAACTAATACACATTTGTGCTAAAGGATCAAACCAGGTGATAACATTATCACTGGCTCTGGCCTCCGTGTAGAACAACAATGGGATAAATAAATTTGCCTGTTGCAGTTTACCGCAAAAGAAGTATCATAATATCTGCATCAAATTTGCAACATGCAAATAGCCTTAAAGTCCTTCTCTCACCTTCTCATGATACACACAAGCATCAAAAAAGCACACACATTAATCATAGAGATATATTAGTGTATTTGGACAGCAGTGATCAGCAGTCCAGGGAGCCTGGAGACATAAGACAGTGATCATAAACTAACTCTGCTGAGGTGAGTATTCTTTATTAACTGTATGACTTTTTAAATAATCATTTCCTTCTCAAAAACAATGATAAAATGTAGAAATAATGTTTTTATAATGTTTTTTTTTTCTTCTTTTATGTTTTCATTCATCACACTATGGATAAGTTCGATTGTCCAAGGGCCTCAATTGAGAAGCTGGAACCATGAAATACTTAATCAGTTATTTGATTTTTTTATAATCATCTGCCTTATAAGAAAAAAAAATTATCTGTAAGGTAACTAAATCTCTCAAAAATGTGGTGGAGTAAAAAGTTCAGTATTTCCCATTCAGTTGTGATGGAGTTTAGAGTTTGATGCTGCAACATACTTGTTGGGGCAGAGGCAAAATAGGACAGAAATGTTTATGAAATATTAAAGTAACATCATTCTGGATGATCCCAAAATTAGCAGATTAATTGGTAGCAGTGAGGGTATCATGATTGGGCATAAAAGGAGCATCCACCAAAGGCTCCGTTTTTGCAAGCAAAGATAGGTCATGGCTTGTCACTTTATGCCAAAGGTCACGAGAGAATCATACGAATATTTCTCAACAGAAGATTGCAAAGAATTTCAGTTTTCCAACATTTACAGTACATAATATTATAAAAAAGATTTAAGGACTTAAGCGTTTCAGTAGAAACTGTTATGTTACTGTGATGAACATTGCCTGGGCTATACTTTGGCTCAGAAGTACTTTGGAAGGCCGTTTTCAGCACAGTCCACCGCTGAATTCAGAACTGCAACCTGAAACTCTATTACTCAAGGAGGAGGCCAAACATCAATTCTGTACAGAAAAGCCACCACGTTATAATAAGGCTGCATCTTCCTCTCTTGTCACCTTTTCTTTCTTTATTCCTCTCTTTTCCTCCCCTCTTCTCCCCCAGGCCTCCCCATACACAGATATGTTGGTCAACTCCTCATCTCTCACCAGCCGTGCCTTCAATGTGTACGATTGCTTGGACGTCAATGTAGTTATTTTCATTGCCATTGCCTTCACCATTACCAAAGTCTTCCTCGTCTTCCCTCTCTCCATCTTCGTCCTGTACATGGGTCAACAACACTGGCAGCAGCAGCGCTCCTTCAAAACAACGAGCCACTCCGACTTCTTCACCTTCCAAATGGCTGTCACAGAGCTGATCGGTGCTCTGGGATGGGGCCTCCTGTGTTGCAGCTCCTACACACATCTCATGCTGATGGCAGTTGTAGGGTTAAATGTATTTTTTAGCGTTTTCCCTGGACAGACTCTGTTTCACGTCCTCACCTGTTTGGAGCGCTACCTGGCTGTTGTTCATCCCATCACCTACCGGGAGCTGAAACAGTCAGGCGGGATCAGGATCAGAAACATCTGCACTGGATGTGTTTGGCTGCTGTGTGGTGGATGGACAGGTTTAATAGCTTTCTACTACCCTGAGTTGCCAATGATTCCATTTTTTAGCTTCTTGATTTTGTCTTTACTCGTCGTCTCTTTCTGCAGCATCTCTGTCCTCTGTGTTCTTATTCGTCCAGGGCCAGGAGATGTAGGCAAAGACAGGGAGCGGGTTGACCAGATAAAGCAAAAGGCTTTCTACACAATCATCAGCATAATGGGAGTGCTGTGGCTGTTGTTTGTAGGGTTTCTTGTGTGCCTTGGTCTTACTACTGCTTCACTGCTGAATGACAGGGCTGGGTGTGTGGCATTGATATCTGCAATGTGGTTTAAGCTGCCCTGCAGTCTGGTGTCTCCTCTGCTGTTACTACACAGGACAGGAAAACTACCATTTTGCAGTTCCAGTGCTAAATAACATAAAAGATAAGGGTGGTTCTTTTCTATTAGACCACCTATTAGCACCATTAATGAAACAAGAGGAACATCTGATGGTCATTTGGGGCAGTGAATATTAAAGATCTAAGTACATTTGACTACTGCATTTGAGATTGGCAAAAATAGGCAAAATGAAATAGTCACAAAATTTGAAAGGACACATGCTCCAATGCAACAATTGCATGCACAGATGTGATTTAGATACCACAACCCTGCACCCAAAACAAATATACAGGTGTTCTGACCTACATTAAATCTTTTGATTTGAATACAGAATGTTGTCACATGTTTATCAAATGAAGCATTTCGATGATTAATGCTGTCTCCAGTAGGGAGGTCTGCAGTTGGACACTTGTCAATCTGTCCGACTCTAAGAACATCACCATTATTTCACCCACAAAAGCTCTGTTTGGTCCAGTTGTTTGTCCAATGGGAAGAAGACACAGCTGCATGGCGGAAGTGACATACAGCATCTAGCTACCCTAAGGGAAGTAGGTACCTCTTTACCCGTAAAAACGGGACATACCTAGCTCCTGGGGACCCTTAAAGAAGGGTAATACCTCCATGGGGGTGGACCATAAAGGAAGTAAAGTACCTCCCTTGTGAAGACCCTAAAGAAAATGAGGTACGTCCCTGCTGAGGATCCCTATAAAAATGGCATTCCCCAAGAATCCAGGGGACCCTAAAGGATCTAAATCCTAAATCCTACTTCCTGGGTTCTGTAAACAAAGTGACATACTTCCCAGGTCTCCTAAAGAAATCCTATAAAAAATAAAATACCTCCCTGACATACCTCCTTCTTGGGGACAGAGATATCTCCATCTAGGGCAGGGATCCCGAAATGGTGGCTAAGGTTGAACGATGCATCCAACCCAGAGTCATGTTGACAGTACAGAATATGTCTGGTGTGAAGTTATTTATGACTCAACAACCCATTTCAAATGCTGTGTTAATCCACATAGGCCAACGCCGGTCTGATGTTGATGGCACAGAATATGACCTGCTTTAAGCCTTGATATAAGAGAACTTAAAACAAAAAGAGGTACCTCTGCCCCTGGGACCCTGGAGGAAGTGACATACCTCTCTCCTGGATACCCTAAAATGGATGGATTACCTCCCCTTGTAGTTGTAGTAACCAGCAATTGGCAGGTTCTCTAAGTTACATGACACAGTTTGATTTGAATACACATCTTTGTAGCAAGCTGGCTATGTAGAACATAATAAGTTAGAGTTTTATTTAATTTCTAAGTAAAGTTTATTGTTTCCAAGCTTTGTAAAGTTCATTAGTTAGCTTATGTGATTTGAATACACTTCTTTTTGTCTATGGGTTATTTGAATCTAATCAAAAAAGTTTCTGTCTGAATAGGTGATCAAACAAACCACAACACTGATGTCAATTCACAAGAATTAATGAAGAGTTCTATTTAAATGTTTACCGTGTTTTAGATTAGTTAAAAACTATGTGTACTAATCAGTTGTAGTGTAACTATTGTAATCAAATAAATGAAATAATATGAAATTACTTTTTGTCTTTTTGTATAATTGTTACAGATATGAGTTCATGCAGCACTCTTACACATCTATTGAACAGCCTGCTGCAGTTTTATGTGAAAAGGAGCAATATCGGTTTTACCACCTCATAGTCCTTCTTGCACATGTTCTACATACATTAACTTTAATTACAGATGTTGAAAATGTCAACAGTGAAAAATGTTTTTACTCATTCCATGGGGTGCTAGTTCTGCCAAGATCCAATACATTTAGATTTACTGTATGTTTGGGCTGCATAATTTGGTGAAGAAGTCATATTATAGTTTTTGTCGACGGTATTGCAACTACAGTCAGTCCAGCGATTGTTTCTTCCCTTGCCTGCCAACTCTGCTACTGACAGTGAAGGGGAAGCTAATGATGCTAGGGAGGGTGACAAGGCCCAGAAAAGTAAAAGCATAGAAACACAGACAAAAAGGCAGCAATCACAAACACTCAGTGTCTGCTTGCTAGACAACTAATATTCTCTCAAAAACAGGTAAACCTCAATGTGTTAACGTATTTCCACAAAGGTAAAAGGCCTCTAGTCGGCACTGTGACCTCAATAGTAAACATAGAGTAGAAAAATCACCTTTCTGACACTTTCAACAAAATATGAGAAATTATAAAGTTGCTAAAGTAGAATTGATGACACAGTCGGCTGAATTTGATTGCATTAGATTGTACAGGTGTACCTAATAAGGTGGCTAGTGATTATTTTGCTTAATTAATAAATGTTTTTAGTGCATTTATAACATAGAGACGTGCCAACCTGGTATGATTGTCACACTAAAGTATACAATAAATTGGTGATGCCTTTGAGTTTTACCAATTGCAGTATTCAGGTCTACACCAGTGAGTTTCTGGCCTGCTGACAATCAAAAGAAGAAAAGTTTGACCAATAATAGGAAAAGATTCAAGAGACAACAGCTAGGATGCACAAATCGACAGAAACACTCTTGAACGTCTTTTTATCCCTCTTGTTCTCCTGCTGGCTGGTTTTTAGAGCTCCTATGCAACAGTAGATAGACTGAGAGGCTTTTGGAAAGTTGAGATTGCAAATAAGTGTTAGCCTAACATATGTATTTGTCATTTAAGTTGGCAAATTAAGTTATATTGTCTGTCCACAGATCCTCCATGCACCTCTACCTCAATAATGATGAGTGATAAAAGGAGTCAGTACACAAGCTAATTCATAATAACAGCCACTAAGACATTTTCTACTATAGCATGTTGTTCCAATCCTAGGAAGTCAAATTTTTTCCATAGTTTTCAGTTTTGAATCAAACTGCTAACCCTGACGGTGATGGCACCATGTTCTGTCTCCCCTTTATTTTAGTATTTTTTCTACTTCAAACATAAAAACTTGTAGTTTAAATGTGTGTGTGTGTTTTAATTAATGAGAGTCCTGGTCCACACTCCACCACACCAGTTGGTGGCGCTAATGCCGCATTTGGTTGTTTTCTGACGCCAATAAACCAAGCGGAACGTTGTTAAACTATGATTTCTGATCGGAGCATAATTGAGGATGCACAGCCAAAGACGCCAGACAAACTTCAGTAAGGAGTGAGTAGAAAATAGTTTTAAAATGTTTAACGCGACGTCTGCTTCTTATGTGGACTCTAAACTATCCAAAGCGGAGATACTGAGAGGATTAATCACCGAGAAACTGACAACAGCCGCCCAGGAAATATTTGCGGTTGTAGAGAGAACTGTAGCCGGGTACGAGGAGGAGGTTTCTGGGTTGAAGCAGGAGATCGACCGGCAGAGGAGGCAGCTGGAGGTGGTTCTTCAACCTCAGGTCACGCTGTGTCGGATAGGTGGGTACAACTTACAGACCGCTAACCATAAGAAAATAATACAATTATACACCACATGCTGCTGTAGCCACAAGAGTGAACCAAACTCCATTTAAAAATCTAGTGATTTAAGAGCTCGTTTGTACACAAACCTGCACACGTGATTCAGTAGAATTTACTACTTAAACAGGTGTTTTTGTATAGTAGTAGTGCAGTTCACCTCCTTTTTTACAATTATTTTCATATGAGCGTCTTTAAACTAAATAGTCTTGTGATCATTTCACACTATATCACCAAATTAATGTAGAGTGCATGTGAACATTAACTGTTTATCTCTGATTCAGATGAACATGGGCTGTTACCTGTATGTGAAGAGGACGAGGCTGGTGGAGGTAAACACAAAGAGGATACACACTGTATAAAAGTTAAGTTAAGTCACTCAAAGTTCCCGAAGTCCGTTTATCTTAGTTAACACAATGTTGTTTATAACTGAGCAGGAGCTTCTGTCATGAGCAACATCACAGGTGGGTGGTCGGGTCCAAACCTAAAGAAACATCATTAACACAGACAATTATGTTGTGCTGTTATGTGAGACTGAGGCCGAGGTTACTGTCTAGATCAGCAGGTTGTATCTCGTTAACACGTACACACAATAACTCTGTCAGAAGTCGACTGATAATCCGCCTTCAGATTTGACTCGGTTGCAGAGGAACATCTCTGAGCAGCACATCTTGACATTTCAATTCAATTCAATTCATCTTTATTTGTATAGCGCCAAATCATAACAAAGATCATCTCAAGGCACTTTACATAG
>JAUMHL010000011.1:1025445-1054260 GCA_032362345.1 Sandelia bainsii
AGCCTTTATGTCTTTTAAACATGCTTGAAGTTTTACTAATTGATTTGTTTCATCTGGTTTCATAGATAAATATAGCTCGGTGTCATCCGCGTAGCAATGGAAGTTAATAGAGTGTTTTCTTATAATATTGCCTAGCGGAGACATGTATTTGTATTTGTAGCACATAATGCAGCACTCTCATAAAATTACATTAGAGATGTAAACATGAGATATACATCAACAGTATATCATGAAGATACCTAAAAGGTATTATGACATGATCATGATTGTGTAAATTCCACGATAGATCAACACTCACCTGTCTACATCACACGTGAACAACAACAACAACAAAAGAACCGAATTACTGGGACTAGTTTTGTCTTTTTAAAGAAAACTGTTTCTCTTCTGTTATATAAAACATATATTAATGGCTCCTTTATAGTCTTTATTCACTGTATTGTGTAGGAATAAATGTCTGTAACAGATTAAATAATCTTCATGTTGTTTCGAGCTCAGATTAAACTGCGTTTTTCACTAAATTGTGTTCTTTGCCCAGGTTTGGAGGAAGAAGCTGAGGAAGAAGAGGCCGAACGGGAGCCGGTTCAGATAGCTGACTTGGATCGGGAATTACTGCAGGAACAAAACAAGCAGACACCACCGAGGTTTTAACATTCAATATTATTATTAAACCTCCTTTAGTTGTGGACAAAAACGACAAAATAAATTGGATGCACACAATCAGCAGCCACAGAGCAACATTATATAATTAACAGTGACTAAAAAAGCATTTAATTCAGTTCCCTCAATAAACATTGAACTGTGCTCACTCTGTAAAAAGGCCTTAAAATGTCTTTAAAATCTTAAATTCTATGAGAAACAGTTTTTAGTTTGTTTGAAAAAGTCTTAAAAATTAAATAATTTCCCTCAATACAAGAGCAAGTCTTTAAACAATTTATTTTTTTCTTGCGAACACATGAAATTCCTTTAAAAACTGTTTGAAGTTTCTTCATAAATGTCCAAGTAGTCTTCAAACGTACTCGTTTCTCCAGTCGTCCCAGTTTCTATTGTTGCTCTCCTGTATTTTTAAATATAAACATGCACACAAAAGTAAAATGTTAAACGCATAAATCAGATTTAGAACAAAATGTCTTTTAATGTCTTTAGAAAAAGAAGTGATTTACCTCAGTAAAAAGCTTTAGAAGATCTTCAAAAGACTTAAATAAGAAACATCCTCAATATTTTATCTTGACTGCCACAGGTTATGAATCTTGAGCAAATAAATAAGTAATTTCGAATCTTAACCTGTAATAACAAATTATAGCCTATTTCTTGACTCTGTTTTGTACTGTTAATTATAATAATGCAGAATAACTACAGTTGTTAAATAAGTGCAACTTGAATAAATGTACAGTGTTTAATAGTGTTTCTCAGGATTTGTTTTTTTTCTGCTCTGTGTTGACAGGGTCACTGAGGGAGCTGGGAGTGGAAACAAGTGCAGGACAACAGACAACCGCAATGAAGAACTGACTAAAAACTGTAAAACTGATTCATTCTCTTCAAAGAGAATCAGGAAACAGTCTGTCAGACGATCGTTTCTTCCCTCGCCTACCGACTCTGCTACTGACAGTGAAGGGGAAGCTAATAACGAGGGAGACGACGTCGGAGGAGACGACTGGAGGCCACGAGCCAAGGGCGACGAGGCCCAGACGAAGAATAAAACTAAATTAAACATAAAAACGCAGCCAAAAAGGCAGCGACCACTAAGACTCAGTGTCTGCTTGCTGGACGACTGCCAGATCAATGTTCTCTCAAAAACAGGTAAACCTCATCTGAATTCAATGCAAGACAAACGTGTTCTTGTTAAGGCTTTATTGGTTCTGTAACACATCACAAATTGTGTTAATAGCTACTATTCAAAGTATCTCACCTGGCTGATGTCATATTACCCATAGGAGCACAGACGTTTTCTAGCCTCTTCTACTCCTCATGTCCTGACGACAGCTTCATTGTAGTTTCTAACGGTGTGAGAATGTGAAATTAAAAGATCACTGGTGGGTAAACAGCTTCATTTGGGATTATGGCAAATTGTGGCGGCTTTGTCTCTGTTTCAGTGTTTAAGAAGTTTCCGGTGCAGGAGCTGCTTTGTCCTTGTGGTCTACAGGAGGCAGACTTCCTTGAACTGCTGAGGTCCGTCTTCCCCCGACTGACTGACGATAAACCCTTTGACGTCTTCACGACCAACAGAACCAGGAGACTGCAACCTCTGAAAGTCAAGACACTGACGCCAGAGGAGATCAG
Organism: Sandelia bainsii; assembly: GCA_032362345.1. NCBI lineage: Eukaryota > Metazoa > Chordata > Actinopteri > Anabantiformes > Anabantidae > Sandelia > Sandelia bainsii. The sequence goes on from JAUMHL010000011.1 coordinate 1,027,726, forward strand.
CAGAACCATCAGGTCCACCGGAGCAGGGAAGTCGGCCCTCTACATCCGGATGAAGGTAGTTTGTACATTTATAGACTATAGACACAAAGTCAAACCTTTTTTTTCACAGCTATTTTCTCTGAAATGCTCAGAACACCTCTCTGTCAGTACCACCAAAATCTAGAGGATCCAGTGTCTTCTTTGGTCGCTCACAGACTTTAATGTCCCTAAACTCAGGTTTATAATCTCAGATCAAACTCTTCCAGACAGGAGAGGAGCATCAGGCCACTGGGCAGTTTGATCTTTCACACCTAACAGATGACGCCACCACAGATTTTCCATCCACCTCTGCGTCAATAATGACAAGTGATGAAATGAGGCAACACACGAGGTAATTCAAAACAACAACCACCGCTCTGAGACATTTCCTAATAGCATGTCCTGTCTTAGAACAGGTTTTCTATGGTTTTTAGTTTTGAATCAAACTACAAACCCACAGTTATTGCACCATTTTCTGCTTTCCACTTTAACAGAAAAGGTCATATACCAGAAATGTGGTAGCTAGTACCAGTACCTCTGATATTCTGCAATACTGTGTACAAATTATGATACTACCGCAATAAATAAACTAAATTTACTAAATGTAAGTATAGCCTTCCCCCTTGATATGAGCCTCCACTATCTTCTTTCTGAGTTCCAGACTGATTCAATACTTTTTGGCCTGATGAAATTACTTCTAACCAAGTTCAAGTGTCACCTGTGTAGCCCTGTTGATTGGAGTCCCTTAAGTAAAGTTTTGAAAGCGGAAAAAAATCACATGGGGGCCAATAATTTTGATCCTTTTATTTGTTGTTTCAGTTCACACATCAGTAAATTAGTCCCTTTTACCACCAAATTAGCTGTGGCTGGAACGGTTTCAATGATGGCACCATGGAATGAGATTAGTCAGCATTAATTTTTTTAGCACATTTTTTTTTCCTGTTATTAATTATTTAAAATTGACTTGTTATTCCGACAGTACTTATTTCTATACCAACGTTTATTCTATTCCAGCAACAGGAGTGGGAACGGCATTGCTGTTATTAAAAACAAGATGATAAAAGAACAAGATAAACCTGATACAGCGACAACGTGCACACAATTTGGAAATCAGAGTACATAGAAACAAAGTAAATCTTGAATGTTTGTTGTTTCTACAGCAGCACTGTTCAGCACAAAGGAGAAAACACAGTGGACGACGGCAATGACGATGAAGACGCTCAAATATCTAAACTAAGTGATGATGTTCAAACTTCTTCTTGGGACGTTGATGATGAGGAGGAGACGAATGACAGAGATGGTGACTGGAAACCAGACATGACTAACAAAGAGGCCCAGCAGAGGGAAGTGAAACCATCAAAGACGAGGGTGAAACGAGGAAGGAAACAGATGAAGACGTCTCCACAGGTGCTGAGTGACAACAGTGATGCCGTCGTTTCCTGTAAAGTCTGCGGCGTTCTGTACAAGTCAAAAAACATTGTGATAAAACACGCCTGGACCCACGTGGATGATCCAGGGTGGCTCTGTGGAGTTTGTGGGAAACGTTCAGAGTCTTCCGAGGAGCTGAGGAGCCACCTTCAGAGTCACCTGAAAACGCACATCTGCAACATCTGTGGAAAGTGTTTCATCAATATAAATCATTTCATGGAGCACACAGCTGGACACACGGGGACGAAACCGCTTAAATGTGATATCTGCAATAAGCAATTTCTCTTAAAGCATAAGTTGGCTACTCATAAACGGGCTCATCTGTCGAGAAAGAACAAATGTTATATTTGCTATGAAGTATTTAGTAGTCAGGAGGAGCTCAAACTTCACAACAGTGTGCACACAGAGAAGCTGTACCGCTGCACTCTGTGCGGGAAATCTTTGGGTGACCTTAGATCCTTATCGCGACACATTCTGATGCATTCAGGAGAAAAACCATATGGTTGTGAGGTTTGTGGGAAGCATTTTGGGCGTCTTTATCATTTGACAGAGCATAAGAAGACTCACACAGTCAGAGAAAGACCGTATCTCTGTGAAGTTTGCTGCAAAACGTTCCCTACGCAAGGTGGGTTAAAAGGTCACCTGAAAACACACAACAAGGAGAGGCAGCACTCTTGTAGTCAGTGTGGCAAAAGATTCAGGCTGAAGTCCAATGCGTTGATCCACATGAAGGTTCACTCTGACGAGAGGCCGCACAGCTGCCAACAGTGTGGTCAAACCTTCAAACACAAGAATAACCTAAAAAATCACATGAATCTCCATTCAAGGGAAAAGAAGTTTGTCTGTGGGATTTGTGGCAAAGCGTTCCTTCGCTCTGAACACCTGACGATCCACATGAGGACCCACAACGGAGAGAGACCGTACAAGTGCAGTGTCTGTGACAAAGCCTTTACTCAGAGCCACTGTCTGAAAACACACATGACGAACCACCAGGGGGAGGAGAAGTCAGCAGTGAACGAACTGGAGTACTGAAAGACTCAAGTGACTTTCCTTTTCTGTCCAGAAGAATGACTGAAGGCAGCTTTTGGGAAGCAGTTAAGTACTTTATTTTAGTACTCAACACTTATAAACCCTATGTCCAATAAAGTTGGGCCATTGTGTAAAATGCACATAAAAAGGGAACCCAATGAACAGCAAATTATCTGAGTATAAATGGTACAAAGACACAAATCAAATGTAGAAACTGAGAAATTTGATTGTTTTTGGTCAAATCTGTCGTCATTTTGAAGTTGAGCTGCGGGAATGCTGGATGCCATCTGTCAAGCGCAGTGAAGGTGAATGAGTAAAGAAAGAAAGTAAAATGTGATTGTCTGGAACTCCTTTCGTGATGGTGTAGTGGCCCTTTTGTACAGGATTTTAAAAAAAACATACTGAAGACCACCATGCCATATTCTGTGGATGGCGTTTAATTGAAGCCAACTTCATCTTACAACAGAACAATGAGCCAAAGCACAGCTCTAAGCAATTTAACAACTATTTAGGGAAGAAAAAAGGTGCAGCACAGGCACCAGATGGTACGTAAGAAGTGCCCATCAAGCCGATCCAACTTGAGAGAGGTGCTTCAGGAACCGGGATGTGAAATCTCTTCAGGTTACCTCGACAAATTGAAAACTAGAATGGCCAAAGTCAAAGAGACTGTAGGATTCTTTGATGAAAGAAAAGTTTAAAGGATAAATCATTATTATTATTAGGTTGTCAGTTACTATCTATTCTATTAATTTTACGAAAGTCATTCAGAAGGATTTCATATATATTTTCATGTAAAACTAGTACATTTCTAAGTGATCTCAAACACCGAAGAAATGTCCTGCTCTGTCTCTATGATTGCAAACAGAGCTTGTCCGAAGACTAATGTTATTTAGTGCATGCATATTGCACAAGGTGGCATGTGAATAAATATGGAATAACTGTGATTTAACATTCAAGCTGGACATAATACACTTTATATTATTCTTTTTCACATTGGTGTGTCCATATTAAACAATGCTGAAGTTCTAAAAGCGTGAGCTGAATGTATGTGCAGATTTGGTTGTTTGCTTGTAACATGCTGTTTTACATCAGATTCCTTTCAAATAACCGGTGTTAATTAAGTTTTTACAAACCACCAGAGGGAGACATAACTGGAAAAAAAGATAAAGTAGGTCTCAGAGTTTATTTTGGACTTGTTTGTTTGTCTGCACCAACAGTTTGGTTCTCCTGAAAGCTATTTCAGTCTTTGTCTCTATGAACACATGAAAACTAGTTCTGCATAACTGAAGAATCGTTTTAAGTCAGCTGCCAGCCTGCAGAAAAGACAACAGACGCACTGTGCGTCAACCTTGAGAAAAGTTGACAAGCAAGCAAATTATTTTCACTACAGCAGGTTTAGGTCAACCTTTAATTTTAAACATTAGCAGGTCATTTTTGTAGAGACGTCTGTTCACAGTGAAAAACAGTTAAAACTCTTCATCATTAAACAGGACTGTATCAACATCTGGTGACGAGTGACAGACATTACTTCAACATATCAAATCAACATATATTTTATGGATAATAAATCCTGATGTTTAACTGTCTGGAAGCTTCTGCAGCTTATATTCCGAAGCAACATATAAAATCACTGAAACTATGTCACACTATTCATCCATCGATTATCCTAACAGCTTGTCCTCGTAAGGGTTGCGGGGTTGCTGGAGCTTACCCCAGCTTTCACTGTGTACACCCTGGTCACCAATCTATCACACAGCTGATATATAGAGACGAACATTTGCATCTATGAGCAATTTAGAGTCACCAGTTAATCTAACATGCATGTCTTTGGACGGTGGGAGGAAGCCAGAGAGAACCCACACAGACGAGGAGAACATGCAAACTCCACACATAAACATGAGTGGCAGCGAAACCTGAATCAGCAGCCCATGAGGGTTAATAAAACCTAATTATGCAGATTTGGTTAGTCCATCTCTGACTGTTAACACATGTAACAGGCTGCAAAGTTTAAACTAGAACGAGTCGGTAACTGATGAAAATTCTCTGTTGTCGCTAAAGAAACCGAAAGACTCAAAGAGAGACAGACTTCACTGCTGTCAACACTGTGGTAAGGCTTTCGCATCCACACACCACCTGAAGGACCATCAGTGTTCACACTGGAGCGAGACCGTACCACTGTGACCAGTGTGGGAAAGGTTTCACTCAGTTAAGCAGCTTAAGAACGCACCAGTACATCCACAATGGAGAGAAACCATACCACTGTGACGACTGTGAGAGATCTTTTACTCAGTCGAGTACGTTAAAACTGCATCAGCGCAGACACTTTGGAGAGAAACCATACAGCTCTGAAGACTGCGGAAAGAGCTTTACTGATTCGTTTTCATGCCAGCAACACGTGCATTCACACCGGTGACAAACCTTTCCAGTGTTGACCCTGCACTAAAACCTTCCTCACACAGTCCAACCTCATAAGACACCGAGAGACCAGCGCATCCACACAGGGGAGAAATTCTACCCCTGTGTGTGGTAGGACGCTCAATCATCACTCTTCATACACCATCCACCAACGCATCCACAGTGGTGAGAGACCCTACAAGTGTCGCTTCTGTGACAAAACCTTTGGTTCGTCTGCCAACCACTCTGAACATGAGCATGTCCACACTGGAGAGAAACCGTATAGCTGCGACAAGTGCGGGAAGAGTTTCAGTCACCACGTGTCACGAGTTCACACTGGGGAGAAACCTTACCAGTGTCAGAACTGCAGCACAACTTTCATCACGTTGTCCAGCCTGACAAAACACGTGCGGACTCACACCGGAGAGAAACCATACTGGTGCAACCAGTTTAAGAAGTACTTCACCATCTCCAATTAGCTGAAGAGACACCGCTGCATCTGAACAGATTCTCTGAGCACTGTATTGGATAAAGTTCACTTTTATGACCTAAAATAGCTCAGTTCCGTAAAATTTCTAATTATTTATTAACTAATTCTTTGTTTTGGCTTTGAGGAAACAGTGATGCTGTTGTACTCTGATTATATTCAGAGATGTTTTTCTTATTCTATGTTTGTATACATGATCTCTGAATATAATGTCATTAAACAAATAATCTAAATGTGTAATTTAATTTATGGTGTTGACTCTAAATATGTTTCCTTAAGTCTCATTCTAGATTTCTTCGGGGAGATGAATTTTTTTCTTAAATTTGTGCTCAGGAAATGTCTTAAGAAAAATCTACTTTGGATTCATGGTTTGTTCTTAAACCCTGATTTTGCTCCTACCTTCATTTTTATGTTGGTTCATCGTCCTCATAGTTGAAAGCATGTTCTTTTTGTTCTTATTTAGCATATGAAAAGGGAAGTGAAAGACAGTGGATCACCGGACTTACTAGAGTTCTGAAGCAGAGACAACACTGCACAAAGTGAACAGTAGTTAACCTCATAAGCAGAGGATATAAAATAACACACACACAACTGGCGAAGTAAAGGAGAAAAAATATCTGATCACAAATCTGAGGACTCTCTGGAGGACAGGTTTGCCCAGTATTATTTTGGCTGAGTGAGTCAGCTGTCTGGTGAAAAAGTGTGCACGGCAAAGAAATGTGTGCAACAGTGGTCTTTAGTGTGCGTAGATTATGTTCGCATAAAGAAAATATAAGAATCTTAGTAAAAACTGTGAAAATTGTTGTAAGAAGAACGTTTCATGAATGAGGCCCATTAACTTTATATTCATTTGTGGTTTTCATATTGACGTCACATTGTCCTTTTAAAAAAACATTTTGTTTGTTTTGTTAATTTTATTTTTTATCTGTTCCCATTCTCTACGTGATCAAACAATATCTTACACTTTTTATTTTTGAAATGTTTTTTGTAATTAGCTAATGATTGCGTCTTTTAAATTGTTCATCCATTCTTGCCTTAATCACTTTATTATACAAAGGAAAAAAACATTTTCCTTCTTGAATCTTAAATAACGTACCGCAGCCTTAACGCTGACAGTGTTTACTTACATATGTAATAATGTTTATTTGGTTTTTCCCACTGTACATGTTGGAACTGCTGCCTGTAACCCATCTGCTGCACACTTGGATCTAATTAAACAAGTATATTTAACTTTTTCAGCACTAAAAGTTTTATTGCTCCAAAAGTCAGCAGCACTCATCAACCTGGCATGTGTACCTAATAAAGTGGCCACTGATTGTATCAGAACATAACAGTGTTTGTGAATCATATTACATTTTAAATAGTTATAATTTTAGATTTTGTACACTTTTATTTTATTGTTTTTCTCATATCAACAAATCCTGGTGATTATTTTCTGTTTTCTGTGTTGCAGTAAACTGATTATCTTCAGGTGTTGGACAGAATATCTGAACAGAGTTTAGTGCTACAGCTGATAATTAATTGATTAATTATTTTCTGATTAATTGTTTTGTATAAAATTACGAGAAACTTTCATCTTCAGATGTTTTGTCCCGTTTGTCGCAGGACAGACTGAATAAAACACGTACTGTGGGTTTACACAGCGTATGTAAAATAAAATCATATAGTGTATGCTTAAACCAAATTAATTATTTTCATTTATTATTATTTTATCCACCAGCACAAAAGAGGATTTATCAGTTTAAATATATTTAAATGACCATTAGCTGTTGTTTTATATCATCGTGGACTTTTTGTTAGAATTAATGCATTAATTGGTTCAATATTTGGTGATTTAATATAAATAAATACGTTTATATCAGAATTAAATATACCACTTTTCTCACCGTGAGAAGTCACACTAAATTCCAGTAGAGGGCGCTCTTGGCTTGTTTTCTCAGATTTACATTTTTCAAAACTAAATTAAAAGTGATTTAAGTCGAGAAGCTTTGTTAGTTTCTACAATATTTTTTATACTGAAAATGTTTACATTTTTACCAGTGACTCTTGTTGTGGTTTCGGAAGAGTTCAAGTAGTTTTGGATTTGTTTAGAGAAACTTCTCTGGAAATAAAGGTTAAAGTCTGAGGAGTGGGAAAACTAACTCCAGTAAGTACTGTAGATCTTAATGTTGACAGAATATTTTAAATAGGCCAAAGTTTTAAGTAACTTTTAAATTATATACAGTATTTAATGTGCTTTTATGTTTTCTCATCGTCTTTATTTTTATTATTTGTAGAGCACTTCTCATTAGACTTAACATTTTTATTATAATACTGGACCATCTAACAGCCTGAGATGTTGGTTTCTGTATTTAGATGTAAATGTGTTATTTAGTCCTGGTTCATCAGGTCCTGTATTTATCAAGCGTCTTAGAATCACTTTAGGAATCGCACAAAAAATTTAACCTACCTCAGGGCAGGACTTAAAAGTACTCTCATATTCTGTCAGCAAGGCGTACAACTACTGCTAGGAAAGTACAAATTAAAATGACATGTTGTTCTACAGACAAATATTAATAAAAATCATTACGTTGCAGTGACTGTGGAGACAATATGTTCTCTTCTTGTTGCATCCTCATCACGAAAAATATTCCATTATTGTCCAAACTGTTTCTTTTAATGAGTTCAGTGTCATTAAGTGTTAGAAACAACAGTCTGAACACCATCTCCCGGCATTTTGGTGGAGAAATGAGTGAATTCCTGCCCTGAGACTTTCAGTAAACTAGCTACAAGATGTGACACCAGCAGGAGGCAGAGGACTGAGGAGAGAGTGCAGCGGGTTAACTACTCTCAGCTTTGTCTCTTCGCAGGGACAGAAAAACTAAATCACAGGTTTCACTCTGCAGGTACATGTTGTGTACGTTTCCGGCTGCTCCGCCTTCTGAAGCAGATGTTAGAGACACAAATCACTGCACAGATCTCCGCCCTCCTCTTCCTCTCCGTCCCTGCGGGTGAGGATGTGGTTGCTGCAGAGGTCGGAGGTTAAAAGTCAAGAGTCGGAGCAGATAGACCATGCAGAAGGTAAATGTTCAACATTAATTGTTTCCTGTCTCTACAGTTTGAAGATGCTGCTTTTACTTTTAAATATCACAGTGAAAAATTGAATATTAGAAAAGTGAGTAGGTCACATAAACATGAGGGGTCCTGAGATGATTAGTGGGAGAGGAAAGTAATGAAATCATGACAAATGTTTGTTTTTTTTAAACTGGAAAAAAATCAGAAATGTGACAAGGAAACAAAACTAAACTCTAAACTAAAGTTTTAACCAGTAATTATCTGTCTTTGTAAACAACTTTTTTTGATCATTTGAGACATTTAAAGACATTTGGTTGAAAGATGAAAATAAAATAATTGCAGCTGTGATGTAAAATATTTAATGATAAAGCAAAGTACTCTCTGTTGATGTTATAGTGCTGGTTACCTCACAGTAAGCATAAACTTTTCTTCTTTACGACTGAAAATGCATTTTAACAACAGATGAGAGGAACAAAAGAAACACAAAGTTTGGTTTGTTTAAAACATCACAAATTAATTATCAATAAAAGTACGAGTCAGTTTAAAGCTGAAACATGTTAACAACATCAGATGGAACAGTTTCCCTACAGAGAATATCTACTGTAGTAAGAGATATTTACACGTGAATACAAACATCTAAAAAGTTAAACTGCTGTTAAAACCAGAAAATAGACTCTGTCTTTTCTGTTTATTAAAAATTTCAGCTGTCATCATCATTTTGGTAAATATTTTTAGTTTTGAGGTGTTTTTCCATTTTGAAAATCGAGCAAGTGTAGAAAAAAACAAACAGAACCATGATCAACCCTTTAACTAACACCCAGAGCCCTCTGTTCAGGTCAGGTCTCATATTAACAGGTTGGATCGCATCCAGGCTTTACCTGAAGATAATTATAGTCAACGCACTCGGTACACTGAGACCTGTGGTGCAGGGATGTGACGACAAAGCAAAGTTCAGTCTTCAGTGAATGTTTGACTCTGTTTAGTTTTAACCTGCTGCTTCACTTTGATCTGCAGAGCGAATAACGAACGTTTCCGAGTCAGAGATCACAGGAGCGTCACTCTGTACAAACTGAAGCTCCTTAACTTGTGTGTAAAAGTTCAATTATGATGATGATTCAGTTTCACTAAGATCAGATTTCGATTTCATTCTTGATGATTTAGCTACATCAGAGAAATGTGGCATAAAAAACTGCTCAAAATTTATCCTAAAAACTTTTAAGTTGTGCATTTTCACAGTATCAAACTGTGAAATGTACATTAAAAACTGATAGTTTTCCTGATTATAAAACTGTGGTTAAAGCTGTTAGTGGTAACCTAGTAAACTTCCGCCTGGAATTGATTGTACAGTAGTTGTTCCACAATTTAAATGAAATTGCCACCAATACGTGCAAATTAAGTTTGAAATGTTGATATAATTACCTACAAATTTGTGCACTATTATTTCATAGACATTATTTCACTACCAACTTTATTGTATCTTGATACCAGTAACTTCATAAAATTGTATTTTCAATTAAAAAAAACAGAATTGAAGTAAAATTATGTTTAATTAATAAATTAATACATTTGCTTGTTTTGCCAGGAATTTTTTTTTTCCACAATAACTGGGTAAAATATTGTTCATAAGTTCATTACATCAATATTTGAATCTTATTTTGCACTAATTGGTTGCAACTTTATTTAAACTGGAACAATTGCTCTGTAATTATTATGTAATTACTGTGTTATTAGCAGGCTGTAATTTAATAAGCTACCCTGTTAGGCTGGGGATAATTGCTGTTAACTACGCAGTCACACACGTAGCCAGTGTCGACTTGGTGTTTAATTAAATTAAATTTCGCCTTTGCAAAGGCGGAATTTCACAAGGAAGAAATTCTGCTGCGAACAATGACACAGATGGCACAGAGGCATTGCGGTTACCTACGTGTACGTGTCGGCAAACAGCAAATATTACACTAGACACATTGATAGTTTGACAGTTTGAGAGTGGCAAACAGGAAACATGAGGAGAAGCGAGGGTGTGACGTGCAACAAGAGGTCTCCGGTCGGACGTGAACCGGCAGCGTTGCCGGTAGGCATGTGTACAAACCTCTAGTGCACACCGATCGGTGTGTATTCTTGTTTTCATCACAGTTCGCAGGACTAATGTAACTCAAGCAGCTCAAACAGCAGCTTCCGCCTAAGTTATGTGTTACCTTAAAATAAGCTTTTCATACAAGTTGGAATAACTCGATTTCCGGGCACTAGGTTTATTTTTACGTCATGCAGTCCTGCAGGCAGGGACACGCATCAGAACAAGTGACAGTCCGGAAGAAGCGACTGAGAAAACACTGTGGGTGTAGATTAATGTGTTGTGTCCTTGTCTAGTAGATGAAGGCTGCAAATAAATAAATACTACAGCCAAAGTGAAACAGTGTGCAGGAGTTCTTCTGTGTTTTTAGTCACCTGTGCAGATTGAGCTAATTCTCACATGTTCTTCAAACAAACATTCAACCAGCATCTGGTGCAGGCTGCGTAGCTTACAGAGGGAACTGGAGGTGAAGGAGGATCACTTCAGGTGAAGCTGTTAATCTAAGTTGCTGGCATCACCCTCGTTTGTGACGTTGTCAATGTTGAGTCATAAATATCAAACATGTTCACAAACGATCTTTATGAGAACAACTGGCATCAACGGGATCCGAAAACTGAAGATTATAATTTTCCCTGCCAACTGTCAGCACTGACTGATCCAGACTGGAACAGACCCGGTCCAACGTGGTCCGACCAGTCACCACCAATAAATCACATTTGTAAATTCAAAGATCTCTGGGTTTTAAGAGTCAAAATTAAAATCACTCAAAATAAAAAATTGCCATTGATTGGATTTTTTTTTAGACCTCAGCCCTGGTGTGGACCAGTCAGTGATGTCATCGACACGCCCCCTGTCTCAGTGTGACATCATCAACAGCGATCAGTCCTTGCCGTCCTTGTCTCCGCTCGGCCTTCAACAACACCTGCACACACACACGCACACACTGTCATCATCAACACAAACACAAACTCACACAAAACTCAACATTTGCTCGTGTGTGTGTCTCTCACCCTGTCCACAGAGTGCGTCGTCAAGGTAACCTGTGTGTGTCTCCAACCGTGTCCACCTGTCCTGCTCCACAGGGCGGTGCTGTACCTGCAACAGCCAATCGGGAGGAAGATTTCACACAGGTGCTTCCAGCAGAAGAAGAGAATCTTTCAGTGGAGTATTTTCACTCCTGTACCTTTGGTTTCGTCCCTTTGTCCTGACGAACAGCTGCAGGACGCCCACATGATTCCCCGTCAGCCAATGGGAGAAGGAGAAACACGCGTCGCCGCGACTCCAAGGCGGGACCATCTGAACGGCCAGTCGAGCGCCGCGGACGCTCTTCTGTCCCGCCTTCAGCTCTGGAACAGACAGGTACCACCCACCTGAGAGAAAGACAGAAAACATGTTAATGTTACAGTTTAAATTCTTTTTAGTACAGAGAGAGTTATTAGAGCTGAAACTTATTACGTTCATAAACTAAACTAGTTTATAAAATATCAGTTCTATTTTATATTTATACGTGAAGAAAAGAAGCAGCTGGCACCAGATAACGTCCGAAGTCCAGGTTCTGTAACATGACAGATTATGAGAGAACAGGCCCATGAGCACAGACAGGTACATTAAAATGCCCCCACACAGGAACAATACACCTCTGTTTGTGATTGCTTTGTGTCTTTTTATGGTCGTGCTTTCATGACATGTTTGTCTCCACCAGTGAGTATGAAATTAAATTTGTCTCCTTTCCCCTACTTTTTCTCAGCCGGGTCACAGCTCGCTGATGTATTTTTTTATGTCACTGCGCTTCATCGTCGGCCCATCGTGCTGAAAATCTCACAGGCTGCTCCTCCTCCTGATTTTCATGGCACACAATCAAAACAAACCCTTGTGTGCAGTGGATTTTTAAAAATGCCTCTGACATTCAGCGCTTTAGGCCTCACCCCGATAGTTCCTGGACCTTGTTGTTATGTTGGTTTGTTCTTGGGATATTTAGCAAGTGAAGACCAGAAGCCCCTGACTAAATGAGTGATTTGTCTATGATCACACCTTTAAGAATTATAATAATAATTGATACTTTATTAATCCCCTTAGGGAAATTTTTTGTTGACAGACTGCCCCTTTGAGGCGCCAAGGGTTTGGGGTTCAGTGTCTTGAACTGGGAAGTGAACCACCAACCCTGGGGTTCGTAGAAAACTGCCAACTACCTTAACAGGAAAGGTCATAGTTAAAGGTGGTGTTGTACTGGACCCGTTTTCTACCTTTTTATGATGTTAGTATTTCTGTAAATGCCAGCGGTGTACATATGTTTTGTGTTTTGTTTCTAATGGTTAAAAAGTAATTATATCACAAACTATGACCTCAGTGCTTAAACAGTGAATTAACAAAACCTGAAGATTTTAAGGCATCAAGAAAGTACAAAACTGCATTAGACTGTGTAGTGTTTAGTATGTATAATCAGTATGTAAACATGTAATAATACACAACTCTAACTCCTCCTGTGGCCACATATAAGTGGAGGCTGTTGTTAAACAGACAATGTACGATAATATAACCAGCACCAGTCCAGGTAAACTGTATTTCAGAAGATCTGTATCGGACAAATTAGAGCCAATCCAATTTTGATTACTGTTCTGTATTTCAGTATATTAAGACTGAGTGCACCCAAAACTCAACTGACCTATGCTCTGTATGGTCCCTGAACGCCTCCCAAACACACTGACAGCCTGCTAACGCATCAAATATCCAATAATGTTTATAATTTCCAGGCATCAGGGAGACACTATTGATGTGCAGGAGACTCTGGGGGAGGTGGTGAGATGTCATGGAGCTGTTAGAACCACACTGTTACTATACAATGAAGAGCTTGTTTATCATTAGCAAAGGTCGGCGTAGTTAAACATTCAGCTGGCAGCTTTTCGCTGATGCTGCAAACATGGTTTCACAGTAATTAATTCTGTGACACTGTCTCTGTAGCAGGTTCAGTGCTGTGAGACTGTTTGTGAGGGAAGTTGCTCCACTCTGTACAACCACAAGTAGACAAGAGTGATACTGTAGATCTGAGACAGGTTAATGACAGGTACATTTATAAATATATCTGTTTATAACAGCATTATAGTATATTATTACAGCAGTATGCATACATCAGTCATATGTGAATAATTAAAATGTGATTTACTGTGTGCAGTACGGATGTGTGTGTGTGTGTTACCTGCAGGGTTGTGAGTAGTTTCCCAGGGTAGATCTCCCTCTCTGTCTGACATCCAGTCACACACGCCGTGATCGAAGGTGCAGTGCAGCAAACCGACCTCTACAACACACAGGTGCTTTATTTGAAGTCCTGATACTGGTACTAACTTCCAGCCTCTATGAAGTTTTAATGTGGTCTCTAACCTGTTGTAGTTTGGAGCATCTAAAGGAGACAAGAACTGAAATACTGGAGTCTGAATTAGGGCTGTGTATTTGTATTTTTTTGTTTCCAAAGCATTTAACATGACTTTTGGCTTTAAAAATTATTCTATAGTGTATATGTAATATTTCACAAAAAAAACTCAGGTGTTGTATTGGCAACAGTCTCACAAACATTAAGTGATACCCAGTCAGAAGTTGTCTAAATCTGATGTATTCAAACTGTGGGGAGTCTCGTCAGTGGAGCTGCAGAGACTGTGTCCAAATTCATTTTCCTTGTCAGATTAACAGTCACTCAAATCTCAACACACAGAGATGAAACACATCTTTATAGACTTAGTGTAGGTTTCACTTTCTGATAATATCATTATCTCTGACCGTGTATCCAGAATAAACCAAATCCATAGAAGTGATTGTAAAAAGTCATTCGGAACTTGCCTGAGAATCATCATGTTTTTACATTTTCTCCAGTATCAAAGTGATCAGTGATAGTTCTCTGTGTGTCTGTGGATAAACTGCAAACAAGAGCAGCTAACGGCTAATTCTGCTACATGTAACGATGACAGTATGAACAGATATTGGGTTAAAACACAGGGTTCGAGCAGCATCCACCAGTGTTAAAACCACACTTACCGGGATCGTCTCTGGCGTAGTCAGCAGTGTTTCCCAGCTCGATGTCAAACTCCCACACGTGGTTGTGGTTAGGATGTCGATGAACTGAAACACGCAAATAAAAAAATAACGAGAAGCTGGTCGCAGATTATTTTTAATCATTTCAGTATTGTGTGTGTGTGTTTGTGTGTGTGTGTGTGTCCTCACTGTGCACATCTCCTCTCAGCTTCACTTTGTTGTTTGTGGAGGTCGTTACTAGGGAGACGGTGGTTAACATCGCTGTTGTCGGGGCAACTGTGGTGGTAGTAGTAGTATTAGCAGCAGGAGGAGGAGGGGGAGTAGGTGTTGTTGGAGTTGTAGTATCCAGTTCAGTTGTAGTTGGCTGAGGGGTAGAAGTAGTCATACTGGTAGTGATGGTCGGAGGAGTTGTAGTAAAAGTAGTAGTAGCAAGAGTTGTACTTGGAGTGCTAGTGGAAGAAGTAGTGGTAACAAATGTAGTAGTAGCAGCAAGTGCTGTAGTAGTAGTAGTGGTGATAACTGCTGTAGTAGTAGGTGTAGGAGTGGTTGCTTTGGTTGTAGTAGTAGCAGCTTTAGTCGTCATGGTTGTTGTAGCTGTGGTGGTTGGTGGAGCTGTAGTAGTAGTAGTAGTAGCAGCAAGAAGAGCAGTAGCTGCAGCTGTGGTGGTGGTGAAGATGGGAGCTGCAGGTGTAGTAGTTGTTGGTTTTGGAGTATTTGTTACAAGTGTAGTAGTAGTAGTTGTTGTTGTTGTTGGAGGTGTAGTAGTAGTAGTTGTTGTTGTTGGGGGTGTAGTAGTAGTTGTCGTTGTTGTGGGAGGTGTAGAAGTAGTAGTAGTTGTTGTTGTGGGAGGTGTAGTAGTAGTAGTAGTAGTTGTTGTTGTTGTTGTTGTTGTTGTTGGAGGTGTAGTGGTAGCGGTTGTTGTCGTTGTTGTTGGGGGAGTTGTAGTTCTTCGGGGCGTAGTTCTCGGTCTCTGTGGCTCCAGAGTGACTTTGGGTGGAGCTGAGAGAAAACAGACACAAACAGAACTGAACCTGAACTTGTTTGTGTTTCTGGAGGGTATTTTAAGATGGACGGAGACGTTGCTGGTTTTGGTTTGTTGCCAGTTGACAGAAAAAAATGTCTTTAAAGCTGACGAGGTGAAGAAACGTTTGTGATGTGTGGTTGTTGTTGTTGTTGTTACCTTTACAGCTGCCGTCTTTACACCTGCACTTTGGAGACGATGGATTCAGGGAGCAGAACGGACGAGTGTCCTTATCTGGTAAAAGCAGAGAGTATTAGCTCATTTAAACGGTTTATTTAAACTGTTCCATATAAACATCTTGATGTCTAAAGCTCTAAAAATCAAACCAGTAATACAACAACTGTACAGTCTCACAAATAACACACACAGCCTCACCGACGCACGTGTACCGTCCATTGATGTACATGAGTTTGAAGCCGAGGTGACATTTGCACACGAAGCTCCCAAACGTGTTCACGCACTTCCTGCGACGAGGACACACTCCTCCGCCCGACACACACTCATCGATGTCTGCAGAGAGAGAGACACACACACACACAGAGCGAGGGGTGGAGGCTGAACTACACCTCAGTCTGCATCAGAGGGCGGAGACACACACTTACCAACGCAGGTGCGTCTGTCTGGTCCCAGCTGCAACCCCGGAGACGGACAGGTGCATCGAACCGCCCCCTTGATGACCTCACAGCCGTACTGACAGTTGGCATGGTAACAGGTACGAGCATCTGCAGTCAGAAACGTAGAAAACTGCAGAGTTAGTGAACGCCGGTGAACTGTCTGTGTGTTCGTCTCTGTGAGCAACACACCGCTCAGTTGTCAGTTTATTAGGAACACCAAGCTCAAACTACGTCTGTCCTGAAATAAATCCGCCTTCAGATTTAGAGTTGATGCAGCTGCATCATCGCGTTAGTGGTTGTAGTTTGTATGAAGTGTTTTGTTTGATACTCTGGTGGAAACTGAGTATGAAGTAGACTCTAAGTACTGCAACAGCATACCTTCATCAGCTGCAATATTAAAGTGCACTTTTTTAAATGCAGGATTTTAACTTCTCACTTATTTGCAACTAGTATTTATGGATTAATTAGTGCCAGGCACCAGCAGTATATAGTGAGTTTCAGCTTATTGTTTAAAGAAAAAATGCCCTAAAAAGTCTCTGTGCACTACCAGAGACGAGCTGGTGAACGTAGTGAAGAGTATTTAGCAGCTAAAGAGACAGATTTGTCCTCCAGGAGCTGTTGGAGACCAAAAACTGACCTAAAAAAGACAGAACATTTGACTCAGATTGATCAGATGGACATGAACATCACTCAGAATGAATCATTGTGTTGCTGTGGATGTGGAAACGTTTGTTAAGTTCAACAGAACAGTTGAAGAACAGTAAGATTATATGATGAAACAATGGCCAAAGGCCCTACAGAGTCAGACACAGATGCTAAGCAATGCCTGACTGTATGTGTGTGTCTGTGTGTGAACTCACTCCTGCAGCTGCCGTCCGGCTGCAGCATGTAACCATCCAGACAGTAACACTTGTAGCTGCCCGATGTGTTCATGCAGCGGTGTTTACAGGGTCGAGGCTTCAGACCACACTCGTTCAGATCTGGCACGCACAGACGCACATCACAAAACACACGCACACAAACACAAAAGAGAGAGAGGACAACGCAGGTAATCAAACTTTAAACTGAGAGAACCTTTTCTTCTCTGTTTTCACTCTTCTTGTCAACCTGTGGGATTAACCTTTGACCTTAAGTCCTGGTAGTCACGTAGAGCATGTTAAGTGTTTGTGTGTGTGTGTGTGTGTGTGTGAGTAGTGTTATATTACAGTGTGTATGTGTGTGTGAAGCTCCAGTTTGAAGCCAGATGTTGTTTTATAGTCAGGATATGAGTCATAATGCAGCCTCTAATCAGGAGCTGAACACTGTATGTGTGTAGGTGGGTGGAGGAGAGCTGCATGTGTGTGTTGGTCTAAGTTTGGAAAGTGTGTGTCTGTGTGTGTTGTTATACACACAGTGAGAACTGAGTTTTATACCATTTCAGCCCATTCTCAGTTTCTCACACACCTGTTCGACCTGGTTTTAGGGTTCAGGTTAGATTTAGAGTGACGGGGTGGGAGGGGGTTGAGAAAATGTGATGTCAGTGAATGTCCTCACAAAGATAGTTGTAAAAGCGTGTGTGTGTATTTTAAGGGCGGGAGGGTCTTCAGGTGAGACACGCCCTCGCTGGTCAGACGAGCATGTCAGGAATGTGTCTCTCTCTTTCTTTTTTCACATTTCCTGCTGAGGCGTCTCAAACTGAGCCTGATTGTTTGATTACTTTACTGAAACCTGATTTGTGTCACCAGGTGAGGAGATTAAAGACACATGGTTTCCCCCAGGTTAATTTCGGAAACTGAAACTAACAAAAATTGGCCTGTAGAAGTCAAATAAGTTTGATTCCTTTCAGTTTATGCCGTGAAAAGAAGCTAAATTCTGTTTGTCTGCCTCTTTCTCTACTCTTCTTCTGTCACTGTACAGTTAAATCAGTGAGCCGCGCTCCCATAACAAGCCTGGAGGATCAATCAGGATTTACAGTAACCTGGTTACTACAGTGCAGGTAAACCCACTGACATCCGCTCCTCAGAGCCCGTAAAAATAAACACGGAGGAGGACAACAGCTGGGATGGGGGGGTCAACGGAGAGACAAGGACGCTTTCGATTTGTTGGACATGTACGAAGAAGCTGCTGGAAGGAAGATATTGTAACCCTAAAACCTGATTCTAACCTTAAACCTAAAACCAAATCTTAGCTCCATTTGAAAATGTGTGTGGACCAGATTAAAATAGTTACCTTGGTTACAGGCCTTGCCGGTGTATCCTGGGTGACACTTGCACCTGTCTGGTCCAACACACTCTCCATGTTTACAACCCTGCTGACAGTGAGCTAAAAGAAAACACACGCACACAGGTTGTTAGTACACATTTTACAGAGTTAATTAACTGTAGAAATGTGTTCGGCTGACTTTGGACTAGTTTTTAGTCCTGTAGTAACATCTGAAAACAAATCGCTGTTTGCCTGGACCAGGCAGCAGCTGCTGGACCACAGCCGGACGCTGAAGCCAGTGCAGAAGGATGTTCCACTGCAATAACACTGATGGCTGGTAGATGCTAACTACCCTTGAAAAAAGAAATGTTGCTGTTTTTATGTTTTTTTATGTTTTATGT
Organism: Sandelia bainsii; assembly: GCA_032362345.1. Lineage (NCBI taxonomy): Eukaryota > Metazoa > Chordata > Actinopteri > Anabantiformes > Anabantidae > Sandelia > Sandelia bainsii. The sequence continues at coordinate 1,046,444 of JAUMHL010000011.1, forward strand.
TATGTATGTGATGCTTAAAGACTTACTAACTAACTTAAATTACATCCACCTCCACCTTCCTGTTGGGGTGGAGCCAGAAATATTAGCAACAGACATGTCAGAAGTTTGTTAAACCACCGGTGTGGTCCAGTTAAGTTGACACCAGGGTGTTAATGTGCGTTTGTGTCCTCACGTTGACAGCGCCCCCAGTCCACCTGTTTCCAGCCCCAGCAACACTCCACGCTGTTGCCATGGCGACAGAGACCACCGGCCAACACTGCTTGGTCCACCCAGCTGCAACACACAATCACATTTTCTCTTAACAACTCAGACGTCTTCAGAGGATCGGGTTTATTGGAAGGGACGTGGCTGCTCTTATCTTTTAGATTTATAAAACAGCAGCGTGAAAATAACGAAAGTCTGCAAACAGAAATAACTGATGAGTGACATCTTAAGTTGTGTAAAAAAACACTGTACAGTTTGCAGTAAAGTGAGCAGAGCAGGCAGCAGAAGCGCTGAGTGTTTAGTTTACTGCTGGTTTAGACTGGCTGAAGTGTGTGTCTATACTTTCTTGACATCTCCTGTTTCCACGTGCCTGTCTCAACATGAATTATATCAGCCAGAGAGGTAGGGAGGGTGGTTCTTTTTTGCACTCCCTCCACATACTTTCTCGCCACAGTTTTTCTATCACTACTTCATCTTTTCTATTTTCTCTTACTCTTGACTCACTCTACACTTATGCATATATATTTGTCCTGTCTTCGGATCAATTTAAGTTTCAATTTCAAAGCAATATCTTTATGAATGAACACATATTGTGTGTTTGGTCAGTATTTCCCATTCTCTCTGATTTCTTTTTTTTATATTGTCTTTTTTTGCAGCAGTCTGAGGCACAACCACTTTAATAAGTTAAATGTAGTCAGTTTAAAATTGTTTAACACAGAAAAGATTGAGGTATTTTCTAAAAAAGATAAAGTTCATAAAATAGATGCACAATGAAGCAGAATAAGGTAGGTGCAAGGATCACTTTTTAGTAGGCTATGACAAACAAAATATAGCCTACAGTATGAAATGAATAACAGTGGATTGTTGTGTTTGCAGGTTTTGTGTACCTTTAAGGCACCAGACAAATAAAACCTATTATAATTAGTGTGAGTATTAAGGATTGTTAGATTAGCATACTATAAAGAATATTAATATTTTAAAAATCACAGGAAAACATTTACAAGTATATACGTTCATTAAATCCACAACCTAAAATACAAAGTTAAATTAGGCTACAGCAGTATTAGATTTCATTCAGAAATGGTAAAACAAAGAGATGCATTCCTTACCTCTCATAATTCAAGAGTTGGCCCATACAGAACCAGGACAGCAGAATCAGACTGACCCGGACCAGCATCCTCCTCCTTCAACCCGGGACACAATAGATCCGCGATCCAGGTTATTTAATAACCTAATGCCCACACTGGTCCCCGTCCGTCCGGAACAAAAGAAACGAGCTAATATCCACCTTCGGCAGTTTGAAACCACATCTCAGCACCACGACAATGATCCGGTACCAGTACAAACGTTAGAAACATGTGGTTATAGAAGAAGCCATTAAACCCTTCCTTTCAGTGACTGAATATTTAAAAGAGAAAATTAGGCAACCTGAAAGAGAGAGCATCACACGCTTTAATACGTTGAATACGTTTAAAACATGCGAATATTTAATTATATCAGTTTTTTAAATGCGCAAAATAAATCCTTCTCCTTTGTGGAGGAAGTGTTAAAACAGAGAAACTGTATGAAACAGGAGACGAAGCATCGGTCAAGCGCACGACTTAAGGCGTTAAATGCGTGCAGTGTTTAATAAGAAGTGGTTTTCAGATGTAAAAAAAAAAAAAAGAAAAATCCGTTAAAATCCCCTCTGAACATAAAGTTCGCGTGCCCGTACCCGAGCAGGGAATCGCACGCGCTCGAACGTTCGGCTTGAATGCAGTAGTGTCCTCGCGCACTCCGTGATTGGTGGTTGGAATTCGAACGGTTGGTGTCGCGTGGCCCCCCGGGTACAACCCGACCAACCCGGGGGAGAGAGAGAGAGAGAGAGAAAATGGACGGAGCGAGGGAGACGACGAAGGGGTAATTTGTTGTTACGTTCAGACGAAGACAGATTTCTTTTTCATCTTCACACACAAACTTTGTTGTGACTAAACACAGATGGACCGTTGGCGTGTGTGAGTGTGTTCATTCATGTTGACTGTAAACATGTTGAGTTAATTTGTCAAGAAATTACCTTATAAGTGAAGCCGCTGACCATGTATCTGTGTTTCTATCAATCAGCTAACCTTCCTCACTGACATGTTCACTGTAAAACATCTCTGAAAGCCATGACATCATGTTTATACAAAGCCCCAGAGGGTACAAACCTCACACAAGTATGGAGGAGTGAGTAAATGTACACACTGAACTATTGTATAATACACAGCACAGGAGAAGTGAAGTATTCAGAGCCTTTACTCAAATAAAGGTAGCCATGCTAATCAATTTAAAATCCTACATCAATAATAAATAATAGTTTATCAATACATACTGATAGGACAATACATACACAACTAGCTTAAAGATAACAATAATGTGTAAGTAGCATTACAGCTGCTTGACCTGGAGCTATCTGAGGACTTCAGATTACAGCCCACAACTTACCATGTAATTACACCAAATTTACAAGGTAACTCTTTTGTAACAATGGTCTACATGTACAGTAAGCCCAAATACATACTCGTAGGCATATGGTTGCAAGATGAAATAAATGAAATAAGCTGGGGACTAAAAAAATAGCTATATGCTACTGTAAGTATTTTCTAATATGGGGTATCTATTGTAATATTATGTGGTACTTAATAATAGAATAGACACCCTGTAGTTAAAAGTAACTACAGTACAAGTATATTTAGTTTGAGCTGTCTTGTGTCGTCTTTGTATATAGCACCACGGTCCTGGAGATCATTGCTTCGTTTCACTGTATACTGTGTATATTGTTAAAATGACAATAAACCTTGACTTGACTTGACTTGATATCATATCATATACACACTACATAATATAGTACATACCTCTTAGTTAAAATACAACTATGCTGTAAGTTCTTGATAAGTTTCTAAATCTAATATTAAAAAACAAAGTTTTGATACATAAATAAAACACAAGTGCAGCACAATTAGTACAAGTACAACAGTTCCCTCTGGAATGTAGTAGAGTAAAAATAAGTAATTTTTTTCAATTGATATTCAAGTGCCTCAATACTACAGCAACCTCAGTGGATAAAGTATTAATAACAGACACAGCTGGTGTAAAAAGTAATGACAGTAGTAATAGTAAATCTAGTACTGTACTGGCAGTATTAACAAAAATAGTAGCAGTACAAGTACAAGTAGAAAGGGTGGTATTAAAAGTGGTCTGTGCAGCTCCAACCAGAGGAGGGCAGTGGATATCACATCTTTAACACAGTAAATGTTCAGGTTTGAGCAGCAGGGTGGAAATGTCTAGATTCACCTCGCTCTTTTGTTCTCTTTACTCTCACCTCCCTCTCTCAACCAAATCCCCACTTCTCTCCTCCTCTACTCATCACTCAGTCCGGATTCAGCAGGTCGGAAGCTGCAGCAGTTGTCCTCCAGCAGGAAAATGAAGAAACAGAAGAGATTTTGGTTCCTGCTCTGGGTAAGGCATCACATCCAGCAGATTTATCTTTAAATAAAAGTATTATTAAGAAAACAAATTAATAGGATTAATGAGATTTATTGGGATGATAATCATCAGATTATTTAAGTAAAAGTTTAATCTGAAGTCTTTCACCCAGCTAATGATTAATTCTTTCTTTTTTTTTAATCAGGAGAATAAAAGAAAATTGTATTAATCATATTAAACAGAAAATGCAGCACATATCATAATCCTGCATTTTATTTTGAAATAATTTTCTTTAAAATGAATTTATGATGGTTTCTGAAATTATTTTAAAAATTTGCAGGTTGTACAGAAAAAAGCTCATCACATTCAGCATAGTATCATATCTAATATTTAAAAGAAAAATAACAGGCTTTCAACAAAATGTAATTGTTTGTTGTTTGTATTTTATTTTCATTAATTGTCTTTAAACACAGCAGCCCAGATGTTTCTGTGCTTGTGTGATCACTCGTTCATTATACGTCATTACGTAGTTCTTTCTAATCACTGATCACTTGTGTTGTTTCTAGGTGTCTGCTTGTTTTGTTGGTCCGACATTTTGTTGGCACGACTTGGACAACAGTGAGTATGACTGCTGGCCTTTGGACAGACCCAACGAATACAACATGATCGACTGTGGAGGTGAGAAATTAAGTTACAGCCTGGTTATATTCCATATTTTTCTTCACTCAAACTGTTTATAAGGTGTTTTTAGAGATTTGTTGTATGAACTAATGGACATGGACCTGAGAGTCTCACACTGAAAGTCAGAAAGTCCTGAGAGACAGACAAACCTGTTTGTTTGCTTCAATTTATGAGATTTCTTATCAGTAGCAAAAACAGTGAAAAACACCCATTAAAGTGGAAAATAATGGTTTGCGTTACAGTCTGCAGAGACTCAGAAAGGGTATTTGATATATTATATCAAAAATTTAGAGCAACCACAGAAGCTATTGTGTAATCAGAAACAGGTATTGTTTTTAAATGCACATACAAAAAAACACTTAGTCACAACTGCCCAATTCTTTTGTGTTCTTTGATGTGAAATAAAATACAGTCTGAAGTTATATAAGGTAATCAGTGTTTAAAGAATAAGTAAATAAGACTTAAAAGTAATAACTCACCAGAAGAAGCTTTGTTTTTTGCTCCCTGCACCACATGAAGTAAATTATTATATTCAGTTTGTAAAATTCCACTTTTACGAGCTAAATTAATAATTTCTTTTGTAATTTCATCTGATTTACATGTAACATAATTACTCCAGTAAATTATTAGATAAACTCTGCTTTTATAGAAATTAATACTATAAAAATTCGGCTTTTTTGGCTTTTTCAATAACTTGACAGATAGCCAAGATTCCATCACAACTGAAACACTGGTTATTTTTCTGATTACCAGTTAATTTCAGTGGACTGTAATTTCTCCCTCTTCGACTCCAGGTTTAGAGATGGCCTGGGTGATCCGTCCTCCAGAGACAGTAAAGAGCGGTGAGGTGTTCACTGTCATATACTCAGTAACAGCCCAGGACTCCTTCTACGACTGGGCAATGAAAAACAACATCTTCACACACAGGTTAATACACCAGTTTAAACTGAATTCAAGCCATTTACACTTGACACTGGTTTTAGATTTAAACATCCTACTTAGCTCCGAACCGGTATTTACCCTGGTCTGGTGTGTATATGTGTTCAGTTCCATAGTAAACGCTGACGCAGCTCGGATGTTCTGCGAGCATCATGAATGTCCAGCCAACTGGAAAGACGCTGATGGAGAAAACTGCTGCATTCATCACGCCAACATCCACTCCTGCCCAATGGGATACATGGTACACACCTTGTTTCAGTTTTACATTTATTTCTCTTCCTTTCTTAGCCTGTAGAGATGTCTACAACTTTGTGACAGTTTTTAACACAAAACTAGCTCTCACATACAGTAGATGCTAACGTGAATGTGAGAAATAAATAACACAATCTAATACGGTAGAGGTTTCTACCATCAGTGACCGTTAAAACTCGAAGTAAAACCATTAAATGCATTACTAAATTCAGTTGAGGATTTGTGAAACCAAAAGTGGTTTGTTTTTTGAGAGTCATGAAGAAGACATTAAACTATGAATCCTTGCATGAACTAACTTTCAGACATCAGAGAGCATCTGTGGTCCGTGGATTCCAGATGACGGAAAAATCTTTACACACACCATCTCTACCTCAGGCAAGATGACACAGACTAACTGGACGGCCAAGGCAAGTTCCTTCTATCTGTCTAGTACAATACAAAATACAGTCCCTGAATAGAGTTTTTAGGAAATGAGTTGAAATCATTGCTACTAGATAATATTTTTTAAGTATAAATAGATTTCATTATATGCAGATGATAAACTACTGTATATTGGCAATATTTCTAACTTCTTTCAAGATTATCCATCCTTAGCTTTGTCTTCTGATACTCTGATATTAAATGTGAACTTTCATGCCCTTTGCACTGTCTTGCAGCTGGTTCTGGTCCACCCCGGCTTGACCTCACTTATCGCTCACATACGAGTTGGTCGCATGCAGGTTGCTCTGGAAGCCAAGAGTACTGTGCTGCCTGCTGTAGGTAGGTTATATCTCCCCTAAAAGTGACTGTCACGGATCATGTAGGCCATTTTTACTTTAGTTTATATAGAAAGTGAAAGGTGAAGTGGTTCTCCTCCTAGCTCCACAACTGGCGAGTCCAGATCTACTGGCAAAGAAACTAATTTCAGCTTCCACATTCTCATTCTCTGATTTACAAACCAGGACTTGACTTTAAGTGATAATTTTAACATATGGTTAGGTGTGTAGATTGACCATTAAATTAAAAGCTTCGCATTTTGGCTCAGCTCCTTCTAAAGTTGATATCCTTTTACAACACTCCACCAAAAACACCACACCAGTCCACCCAGTGCTACTATGTTCACACATGAACAAGAGACCTTTTTATGTTCCTACGGGGATGTTATGCCTTGATCAGATCGACATCAGAGAGAAAATGTCACAAAACTGGGGCACAGACAAATGGGGAAACACCTGCAACAAAGGTCTCTGGCTGGAAATGAACTGGAGATTTCGCAGATCATGACCAGCCACACTTTTAACTCTCCTTGAGCAGCAACTTGGTCCAAACACAACTGGGGTATTCAACTGTCATATTACTCTCATCGCAATGTTCTAGTAGTCTCTCTGCATTAAACTTATTGTTGATTTTAGTGAAAATATGAAAATGAACTACTGTATTAATTATGTCAGGCAATATAATAATTACTACTTACTACTAATTTCTATTTCATCACCCAACCCTACTACTCAATCCTCTTCCCTCTCTAAGTTTGTGGTGATGGCATCTGTGAGGAGGCCGAGCATTGTTTCACCTGTCCAGCTGACTGTGGTGAATGCCCCATGACCCCAGCCACCAAGCTGGCCATCGGCCTGCCGCTCAGCCTGCTCTGTCTATGCTTCATATTGACTGCGATGGTGAGAACTCACACACACAACACAACACAACACACATACAGTATGATCTACTAACAGAAACATCGTGAAATAAGCAGGAAATCTAAATAACCTAGAAATAAATGTTGATGAATGAATGTGTTTTGTGTAGTGGCTGAGGTACCAGAAGCAGAAACTGTTGTGGGACGAGAGCTGGATCATTGATTTCTCCACAATAAAACAAGGTACTTTAAGAATCCAGACCAACTGATTAAACTCATTTAAAAGCGTGAAACTAGCTAACTTTAGTTTGGTCTAACCTGCTCTGAAACTGGTGTAACATGTTGTAGAAAACTGGTCAAACAAGATCTCAAACTGGTCTAGTGCTCCATTGAAGTGGTCTGCAATTACTATAAACAGGGCTGAAGTCTGAACCTTTACTCCCACTTCAGCTACTAGCATTTCATAGAGCTTCAGCCTGTATCTCATCCCTCTAGCTGCTCTCAGACATGCACTGGAACGCTGAACATATCTAGACATTACCCAGGTGAACGCAAATGTCCGAGTCAGACGACCTGGAGATTACCCAGACTTTATCCCTCTAGTACAGTGGTTCTCAAACTATGGTACGCGTACCACTTGTGGTACGCAGGCTCCCTCTAGTGGTACGCAGGAACACCTGAG
>JAUMHL010000011.1:1054360-1081603 GCA_032362345.1 Sandelia bainsii
CACAACTGAAGACATGTATCTTTTCATGAAAAACATGGTCATTCCTGTGTGTGTCCAAACTTTTGACTGGTAGTGTAAATTTTTTTCAAAAAGTTACTTGAGTAAATGTAACTCGTTACTACCGACCTCTGGTCATAATGGTGGTACTTGGAGAGCCAAATATCTTTTGAGGTGGTACCCGGTGTAAAAAGTTTGAGAACCACTGCTCTAGTACAAAGTCTGGGTAATGTTGGTATGTGATCTCCACTGTGTTATATCATGCCTCTCGCACGCTCAACCAGAGTTTCTCCTCATGTGAGAACACACTTGACTCAGACAATCTCCCTCTGTTACTACATGTGAAAGCTTAACTCTGCACAATGTCCAGACTGATTCTCGTGACATTGTCTTCAGTTTATGGAGACAATGCTGGACCCTGTTTTTAGACTAAACAGGGCCCAGCTAGTGTATAATGACCATAAATTAGGGAAATTAGGGTTTTTGTCTACATTTGTTTAAATTTTGCTGTGTACAAAGTCGTAAAACTTTTATATCATCAGATGAAGGACAATTAAACTATAGTACTTCTACATTTACATTTTGTTATTGTGCAGATTCTTACAATTGATGTACAAAACAAGCAAAATGGCTACCGTAATTCAGTGAGGAGACACTGAAAGCAAAGTACCACGAGAGTAAATGTTTCAGTTTTGTCAGACATGTAGGGGGTAGGTTTTTTAAGTGCATTGGAATTTAAAAAATCTATAGTTTCTGTTTTATTACTGATATTTGCTGTTAAATTTATTTATTTATGGATTTCATAATACTGTTTTTACAATTTATTTACATAGCAGTAGCAACTTTATCCTCTCTCTTTCTTTCTCTCTATAGACCAGGAAGCTCATATGACCATGGGAAGCATAATGAGTGTAATGGTGGGAAACAGTGACAGTAACACCAGCTGTATAACTGCCCTCGGCTCCTGTACGGGACAACTAGGGACCCGAAAAACACCATTCACCTGCACGGGGATATAGTATGATATCACCTGTTTGACTACCTGTCTGTTTAAATGTTAAATCGTTTGTACACAGTCCACATCCCAGACTCGTCTCAAACTGGGGAAGATGCAAATGATAATCAGTGTTTTTTAACCAATAGACCACTAAGCTATTTTCAAAATTCCTTTATGACTGAGAAAATGTTGGGTCTGACTGGTAGACAGTTAGAAAACATCCTGTGTTAAAAATAATTTCCCTCTCCAGTGACGGCAGGACAGTGGCCATCAAGAGGATTCAAACAAAGACTTTCTCTCTGTCCAAAACCATCAGACAGGAAGTTAAACAAGTCAGGTAACAAACACATTCCTCATCCTTCCCCATCGAGAGGTCGAGAGTGTTATTTTGACTCTCTCTCTCTCTCTCTATCTCCAGGGAGCTCGATCACCCCAACCTGTGCAAATTTATTGGTGGGTGTGTTGAAGTGCCAAATGTTGCCATAGTGACAGAGTACTGCCCAAAAGGAAGCCTTAACGATGTTCTTCTTAACGAGGAGATCCCGCTGAACTGGGGTTTCAGGTGAGATAATAACTAGGTAGATATGAAGTGTTTTGTCATTTCTTTCTGTCAAAAAGATGAAGGTCTGAACTAAATGCAAAGAATATAAATACACACTGTGATTGTGTCTCTCAGGTTTTCCTTCGCCACAGACATTGCCAGAGGGATGTCGTACCTTCACCAACACAGGATTTGTCACGGTCGACTCAAGTCTCTAAACTGTGTCTTAGACGACCGCTGGGTCTGCAAAATAACAGGTGAAATGAATATGTACTGCAGTATAAAGTATATAACTCTCAGTTTTCAAATGAAAATTATTTTATACCCATATCCAGGTCTGTTTTCATAGAAGTAATGTAAAAATACATGCCAGTGTTTCAGTAACTAATGTGAATTATCTCTCATTGTGTTTCTGAGCTTTTTTATCCACAAAGAAAAGACACTGTTTGCTGTAGTTTATAATAAACAATGTAGATGGAAATTAGTTTTAAACAATCAGGACTTTTGCAAAATCTGGGATTTCTTTTAGTGAAAATTATAAAACATCATTAAAGTTGCCACTATGATCTACTAGCTAATTAAAGCATTGTCTAATATAGAATTACAATTTTAAATCAGAGACAATAAACCTTTGGTGTTTAATAAGGTGTAACAATTCAGACCTAAACTTTTCTTTTGTTTTTGTTTTCTGTTATTTGATGGTTGGGGTCTCAAAAACAGACGACCTACACTGTGTACTGTCCCTGAACATATCACAAGACAGACAACCTAAACTCTGTACTATACTGCACACAGTACAGAACCTTTATACCCCTGACACTGAAGGAGGTGGTTTTCTCAAGATTTCTTCGTTCATCTGACAAATATAAGTCTGACATTTGCTCTCTTTTAGCTCTGTTTGGGTCTCTATCAACTCCTGAGGAGAATATCTGACTCTGAGGAGAATATCTGACTCTTTAGCTGCTAAATGCTCCATCATGTTCACCAGCCAGTCCCCAACATACTTCACACAAGTATGTGAAAATAGACACATGCTAGCTACAGTCTAGGTTTTGCAGCTGAGATCATTTTACCGTTTTTGTTTGGGTCATTTCCAGTCGAAACAGTTGTGCTGAAATGCATAAACTGGAATTCATGGTCCATCCTTAGAAAGCAATTCAAAGGCTGCACATCATGTCTCATCTTCTGTGTGTCCTGTGTGCTGCTGTGTTTACTGCGTACTGCCATGGACGTTTACTACTGCAGGCATGGAGATGCTTTACTTTACTTTGTTTGGCAGACGCTTTTATCCAAAGCGACTTACAAGGAGCTAGCGCTGAGTGTCTTGCTCAAGGACACACCTGGTATGGGGGATGGGCTAGGAGTCTGGGCTGGGATCCTGCCACCTTCTGCATCCCAGTCTGATGCTTATCCCATTGAGCTACCAGGATGCTCTAAAGCCTAAGAGATTAATCACTTGACTTGGTGTAAGAGCGCATGTTGAGTATGTTTATCAGGGATGCACACATCTGGTAGGACCGGCATCGTCATTTGTGGACTTGTGTGAAGCATGTTTGGGACCTTATTGTGTCTGCCCGCTGAGCAGGTAGCGTTCACTGATGTTTTAGAGCTTTTTCTCTGAAAACAACTTCTTCTTGGTATTCCTGCCCAGAGACTACAGATGAAATTTAGCTGTAAAGCTAATTCTGGGAAAGTTTAGGACTGTCCACCGTACCTGTTAAATAAACTAATAATTCAAGTGAGTGGGGATAGTGAACAAGAACAGTAAACAATGTGCTGAAACTCACTTTAAAGCTCCTAAAAGTCAAGGGATGCTGCAGATTCAACTGATAATCACTACCAGAGATACTGCTCACATTAAAAAAAACACTGAAAACCAGCACAGACCCTGTTCACTGATAGGACAACTTTATTTCTTTTTTACGACATGTGATCTGTCCTGTCAGATTACGGGCTGAGGACCTATCGCGGGGATGATGGAGCAGAGCCTCTGACCACCTATCAGCAGAGACTCCTGGAAGTATACATGCCACCTGAGTTTCATAACTCTGACATGGAGCCAACGCTGGCTGGAGATGTGTTCAGGTATCACACAAAAACTTGTCACTTTTGTCACTAAGGAGAACCTTCAGCCATGTCCAGAACCTGTCTAAAGGTTAGATTACACTCAAAAAGACAGAGTTCAGTCATTAGTGTTTACAGATGATCAGAACGACCACAGTTGAGGGAAAAGTTGTGGTACCAGTGCAAACTTTCAGACAGTCTTTTCTGGAAGATACATAGAATTGCACTCAATAATGTGATTAACATATACACAGAAATATAGACCCCAGAGCCAACTTGATAACCTCTGTTTGTTTTCCAGTTATTCCATCATTCTGCTGGAGATTGCTACTCGCAGCGACCCTGTCCCCGTAAGTCATAAACCTCACTGGTGCTCTGTGCTGGTAATCTAACTTTGTGATTGTGATTTATGATATTTTATTTAAAAATTAAATCAGGCAGAGGAGTCTAATCTGGAGTGTGCCTGGTGTCCACCCCTACCTGAACTGATCTCCAGTAAAGCTGACAACACCTGCCCCTGTCCTTCAGACTACGTAGAGGTGTGTTCACATTAATCCACTACACAATCCGCTAATGTATTTTTTAAGTTTTATTGTTGTTATTTCACCTTCTCCTCTCACTAGCTAGTTTGTTGAATGCTTTTTGCAGTAGGTGTAATAATGGATTATAAGAGGACAAATGCATAGTTTCTGTTGAAAGACAAAATCTTTTTTCAATAATGCTTCATCGGGTACTAAAATGATTTCTTGAGCTGTTACGACTACGCTAATTAGGCTGTTTTTGTAATAAAACAGTTAAAAACTGCATAAAATCTAATTTGTGAGCTTGCATTTAAACTCATATTCATATAATGGCATTTGATGATTTGCAAAATAAGAATGAAATGATGAAGACAAATTCGAACTGAACATATTTAACTTGCTAGTCATCACCACATACTGAGGTTGCTTTGGTGACAGAAGGGGTCAAAGTCATCAGTCTCACAATGATGCACTGTATCTGCCTTTTAAATCAAGAAAACCTGGTTGCACACACAAATGATGATTAGGGATTATGGTATGTGATTCATTGTGTGATTCTTCAAAAGTCTGCATATCTTGTTCCATCAGCTGATGGCAAAAATAAGTAAAGACAAACTGGATGTACTATATCTGTTTGGTGACAGGCATTAAGACCACTGTGGAAAGTGTTTTATTCACAAGTTCAGTTTCAGCACATGTGAATGTTTGTTAAAAAACGAATCTGACTTTTCTTTAAAGAAAGCTCTCGCTTACGTTTTCCTTCGTCTTCTGTCTTGTGTGCTTCTGTAGCTGATCCGGCGATGTCGCTCTCATAACCCTGCCCATCGACCCACCTTTGAACAAATCAAGAAGTTTGTTCATCGAATCAACCCAATCAAAGTTAGCCCAGTGGACATGATGATGAACTTGGTAATAACCTGCGTCTGAGAGCAGACATTAGACTAGTATCACTTTACACTTTATCTGAAATTTAATTTAATTGAATCTGTTTCAGATGGAGAAGTACAGTAAACATCTGGAGGTTTTGGTGACTGAGCGGACTCAGGATTTGATGCTCGAGAAACAGAAGACTGACAGGCTGCTTTATAGTACGACAGACTCACGTACAGTACAGCTACATCAGCGACTGATGGAGTTAATTTCTGTCAAATTCTTAAGTTAAAACAGCAACACAAACTTAATGTGTTAATCATATATTTCAGGTGAAAATACTATGACAAAGTCTTGAATATTAATTTATATGCAGATGATGCAGTTATCTATACTGTAGTTATTTTTAAAAAATTCTCGCCTTACAAATTGCATTTATGATTTTTACAATTAAAATTACCCAAAAATAACAAATGTATATGACTTTTTCTAGAATTCTTGCCCACTCCATAGAAAAAGTATATAACATTTAAACAACTAATTGATTAGTTATATAAAATAACTAATCAATTACTTGTTTTGACTATGGAATATCAAAAACTAATGAAATCAAACCTCCCTCACAACTTCACAGAGTAGAACAGAAACTTAATTTATATGCAACTATTCCATGCTGTTGTAGAGTCTCGGGAAGGAAGGAAGGTTAAATAAAAATATTTGCATGTTTGTGTTGCAGGTATGCTTCCTAAACAAGTCGCTGATGATCTGCGGCAGGGGAAACCAATGCAGGCTCAGAGTTACGTCAGTGCCACAGTCTTCTTCAGGTAGGAAAGACACAAACTGAGTGACTTAGACATTACATTTCACAGGTAATATTGTATTTTTATATAAGATCTTAAATGCAGAACTTGTACTTATGATTATTTTTTTCACTGTAGCACTTTTACTTGAATAAAGGATCTGAATACTTTATGTTTCTGCAGTGATATCGTGGGCTTCACCCAGCTGTCCAGCAGCAGCACTCCTTACCAGGTTGTGGACTTCCTCAACAAACTCTACACAACGTTTGATGACATCATTGACAACCATGATGTCTACAAGGTGGAAACCATCGGAGACGCCTGTGAGTGACCCAGACATGTTTATACTGTTATTGACATAATGCAAATCTTAACCCTCAAACATTCAGGTAGATAAAAGTTTTCAGTGTTTAGCCTACCCTCTAGATATAAATGAAAGATCTCAATAGAACAAAATGTGATTCAACACCAGCACAAACTAAAGGCCGAACAACCACTTCAACACTAAACGGTACAACCTTCATGAAAGCATGAGTCATTGCTCGTTATGTATTTCTATGTAGACATGGTGGTGTCCGGCGTTCCCCAGGAGAACGGGATCCTCCACGCCTCTGAGATTGCCAGAATGGCTCTGGACTTGGTAGGCGTTTGTCGCACTTTCAGGATCCCCCACAAACCCAACACACAGCTGCAAATACGAGCTGGGATACACTCGGGTATTTACACACTAACACACATAAGGTACTGAAATGGTTTACTAATCATAATATGTGGTTAAATCTACTTTGCCCTTTGTTTCCGTCTCTGTAGGTCCAGTTGTCGCAGGGGTTGTAGGGACGAAGATGCCTCGTTACTGCCTGTTTGGAGATACTGTCAACACAGCGTCTAGGATGGAGTCCACCAGCCTGGGTAACACAGAAACACCTCTACATTACCCTGACTATACATACAAAAAAACATTTCTGATCTCCCTGAAGAAAATAAACCCAGCAGGGCTTAAAGATCTTTAGGAAGCAGTCAGCTGGTAGAACTTAAAGTCAAAACCAAACAGGGTGAAGCTGCTTTCAGCTATGATGCTGCACACAGATGAAACCAACTCCCTTATGATGTTAAATGTGCACCAACTCAAACACACTTTCAAATCTAAATTGAAAACTCTGATGTTCCATTCATACATCACACTGTATAAGACAATACATGGAAGTTGTCCTTGCAGTAGAAATGCCTTCCTACCGCTTATCTAGTAAAGAAATTAATATTAATGCAATACATATGGGATATTTGTCATAATGATATTCCTTTAAAAAATGGAGTAATGAACACAATCTGTTTTGAATATGAAGCCAGGCGATACATTAATGCATAGCAGCAAAGTTTGACCTTACTTTTAAGAGCCAAATAAGCTGCCCTGTTTTGCACGATTTGTGATTAAATTGATCTGATTTCTACTCCCACTTTAAAACTGCATTTAACTCTCGGACTGTGGTTGCCGACATGTATTGTTGAGTCTTTTGTATACATCATAATGTAAGATTACTTCAGAACAAAAGGCAAATCTTTTGGAAAAACTGTTCACAGAAGTGGTCCCAAGCAGCTTCCTTGTGGTACACCATATTTACATACATACAGATCTATTATTATTTCCATTTCCATTTTATATTAATTTTATCAATTTTTTTACTAATGTTCTTTTGACCTAATTGATTGAATTCCTAATTGAGTAATTTTTTTATTGCTTACTCTTTTAATATAAAGCTCTGTGTTTGAAATGTATTTAAGTGCATTAATAAAGCTGCTTTTTTCTTTGAATATTTTCATACAAATGAACATATGTAAATGCATAAACGAAATAATGTAAAATAAGGAAAAACTTGCCATGCCAACTCTAAATCCATATCTTTGCAGCCCTGAAGATCCAATGCAGCGCCAGTGCTTTTTACCTGCTGGAGGAGATTGGCGGCTACGTGCTGGAGTGCAGAGGAACGCTGCAGGTGAAGGTGAGCTGCCTGTTCCCACCATAGGTCACTTCTGTCGGTCACTGGGAGCACATTGTATCCGTCTTGTCTCTAACAGGGTAAAGGCGACATGGTGACTTACTGGTTGGAAGGGAACAAGACGTCTCTGATCCCTAAGGACGTTAGCCCTGATGTCAAGACAACCAAACAAGTGGAGACGGATAAGGAACAGGATCTGTATTCGTCCATGCCAGGGTATCTTAATGAGGATCTGCTCCTGGATCCGGCCTGATCCACAGACTCTGAGTTTGTGCATTTGACGTGGTCTCAGTTCAGCTGTCATCAGTGTTTGTGCACAGTTAGCCTGATATAGAAAAATCTCTGTGATAAAGTAATGTCATCATAACAGAGTAAGTGTTTCTAGTGTTGAAGGTTTTATTAATAGTTGTTCATTCATTTGTTGTCACTTTTTTTTTCCAGAAGGAAAGAATACAGATCCATTTTTATGGACTACAAAATGTATTGTATTCATATTATTTGTTTGCAACTTGAATGTAACTGTAATATTTTACAGTGTACAGTTTGTTTGTTCATTTATAATAGTGTTGCAGGTTAAAATGTTCACAGAAAGCTACTTCATTAAGACAGTTTTGTTTTTACATATTGTGCATGTAATATTTGACTTTGTGACAAACAGCTGAAGAATAAATGGTTTGTGTTTGTACAGAATTGTTTTATTTTAACATCATTATAGTCACCAGAGGTCGTCAGAAGAGATCCTAAACACAGTAGTAGATTTTTATTCCTAAAATACTGATTATTTTATTTATTACATTATGTTGAGATCATTTCTGTGCTTTATTAAATTGATTTTTATGTTATTTGAGATGGCATCTAGTTCAGTCTTTATTCCACGCTGACAAACTGACACCACAGAAGCATATTTTTCTGTAGCAGTACTGCATATAAAACTAAACTGAAGAAAAAAAATCTTTATTTAAACTTGGTGCAGTATCTCTTCCACTAAAGGTTGGGTTTATACTCAGTGGTGGTGAAAATGTTCACATCCTTTACTTCAGTAAAAGTACTGAAAATACTCCATACATCCAAGTTAAAGTCCTGCATTTAAAATTAAATAAATGTATAGAAGTATTAAATGCACAAAATGTCTCTGACTTTTACTGCAGCTGGTTGAGGTGGAGTTGATTTTTCACTATTTTACATAAAGCTTCTAAATCATTATTTTCAAAAATATCTTCTCAATGAATCAAGTGATTCAAAAAATAAAGAAGAAAATTTACTTTTATACAATTATGGAAACTGAAGTCATATCTTAGTGTTACTGGAGAGTAATACTGATATTTTAGGTAAAACAAGCAAATAAATTAAAATAGCTGTTTTGTATTTATCCAGCAGAAACGGCACTGACACCATTGTCTTAGGAAATCAAATGTACTGATGTAAGAATTTATATATATATATATATATAAACATAATATAAAAAACTGGACTCAACCTCCATATTAATTTACAATAATGGACAAATAATTATAAAATGTAAAACCACCTCCTGTGGACTATGTCTGTGAAGATTCTCAGTCATCCAGGTGAAGTTGTCTGGAAGTTGAGTCATGTTGAGTTGAGCCATGACTCAACTTCCAGACACCTCCTGTGGATTTTCTGGCTGCAGTTTTATTTACTCTCTGGTTGTGCGCTGATTAGCTTCTCTGTTGGCATGAACGTGTTTTATAAATATTCATGTCACATTATTGAGCAGATGGAAGACTTGAAGAGACAAAGAAGAGGGGGTTTGTTTACCTGTTAGCAGCCAAGATGGCCGACATGTCGACAGGTGGACAGAGGAGAGAAGAAGAGGACAAGAAGAGGACCTGAGAGAGAAGACGGAGAGGGTTTTGTAGCAGGTCCAGATTCAGCTTTTATTAGGAACTAATCCAAACATGACAGATGAACAGCAACTCTTGTTACTAAGATTTCTACTTTTAACAGTTGTACATTAAATGTTTCTTTACTTTGTTAATAGTTACCATAACTACAAACCCAAATAAATTTGACTCAGTTGATGCCGATACCAGCTCTTGTTCCAGCTCGCTGTCCTTGACAGTTCCCGTAAAAGCCAAACATTAGCTCATACACTCATGTTTCTGATGAGAATATTTGGGTGTCCTGGGGTTCAACAGATTGGTTCATGTAGGAGATACTCATAGTTTGTTAGCCTGCGGATATTATTTGTGATTCATGGAGTTTGTGGAAACTTCCTGCTGCAGTTCCACAACTTTTAGTGCCTGATAGTGTTAATAATGGCTTAGTACTGTGATGTACGGATTCCTGTGAACACAAGATCTCGAGAACATCTGGAGGTAATTTCTTCAAATTTGGCTCCAAAATCCCTTTTGGACTGAAGGATGATGATTTTATCTGTTTTGGGATTAAAATCCAATGATGACGTCACGCCCGCCCCATTCTCATCACTGCTATGTTTCAGAAACTCCTGGAGGGAATGAGTCTGCAGACACCTGCATGTAAACTACAACTCCGCTGGGTGGTGGAGGTATACAACCACAACGCCGTAATTCTAGTTTTAAAAGCATAATGTAGTTTTCTGTTCAGTACTGGCATATTCTGATACTGTGCCCTGTGCACAACATCAAATATTCAAACATTTAGAAATATACACCCATTATACACCAAGAGGGGAAAACAGGAAACTGTCAGAGAAGCAGAAACATTTTTGTGTTTTATTCTATTTTATACTTTATATAAGAAAACTCCCAAGTTATTTTAGCCTCCACAATCTTTTCTTCTAACATTAAATATATATTGGAGTCTTTTTTTCAGCACGTTTCATAAGGCCCTGAGTGCTCCAGCATGACAGGGAGGAGTGTTTGTGTTCTGTGGCCTCATCTGCGTGAGTGTTTTGAATACGAGCGCAGCTGCAGAAGGCAGCTCGCTTGTTCTTTTCACAAGACTCAAACACACAGGACTCAGGTGTGTGTGTGTGTACTGATCTTCATCAAGTATCATAAACATAAACTAACACAACATCATGGTTAAAGTATCGATGTTAGCAGTGATGCTCATTATACTGTTGTACTTTCACTTTACTATTAACTTAATGCAATTACTTTTACTAGTAAGAGTGTATTTGTACACAGATGTATTGTTGATAGGAGGCAGTTTTAGTCCCACTGATTATTATTTATCTGGAAACCCTGAGGAAGAGGAAAAAAAGGCCCCAAACCCAGCGAGAGGAGCAGATGGAAACCTGGTTTTTAATTACAGATGGGAGTGTGTGTGTGTTTGAAGTGTTTTTGTTAATACAATGAGTACTCACCCAAAGAGCCCCTCTCTCTCTCCTCCTCTCTCAGTCTGTGCTTAGCTCGCTCGCCCTCCTCTCGTCCCTCAGTCACCCATTCTGTTGGGAGCATTTACATATCTGACGACACACACACACACACATCAAAGACAGCGACTGCGTGTGTGTCTGTGTGTCCGAGCTTAGTTACTGAATATATCAGAGAAATACACACACGTAAAGAACTGATGAGTTTCTGTTCATATTGTCAGAATAAATCTATAACAATCCTCCACATACTGTAAAATCTCCTTTAGTTTTTCAGTTACAGTGAATGAAATGAAGGATGTTTGACAGTTTGACACGGATTGCATGAAAAACAACTATTTAATGTCAATAAACCAGAATTAATACAATTATAAAACAATAAAAAACTACATCATCTCCACCAGGTTTCTACCTGAGATCTGCGATTAAACTAAAAACTAGCCTGACTGGTCAGAAACATTAGTGTTGAAACACTTTTCTTCGTTTTCATGTTTTAACAGGATATTTTTTTATTACTGCATCAAATCACCACATTTTAAACATTTAACAAGATCTTTTTATCCTCTTATACCACAAAGCTTTACTGTTATAACATCATATACAAATCTCATTATTTAAAAAAAAACAACTATTTACACTTCTCATTAAATTTATATTTGCAACTTACTTTGATAAGTCAGTACAGTCGGTGTGTAAAGCTCAGCAGACACTGTGCATTTTTGTCATCGTTCATTTTCCCGATATGGTGACGACGGATAATTTACAATAAACATAAATCTGCATGACCAGCATTAGATCACAGTACTTACACTACAAGACTGACGTGTGCTGGGTGAAAACTGAGTTCTTTGCTGTGCTAATAAATAAACAATGTCTAAAAAAATGAAAATAATACTATAAGATTTGAACAAAAAATGTAAAAATAAATGAGTGTAAGGTTAAAACTCTTATTATTCTCTGATCCGGGGCTAAAAATAGGCTTATTATAGAAAAACTGTGCCGAATGAGCAGCTGACTACTGACGACTGTGTAAGATTCGAATCCTTTAATTCAATATATGTGGAAAATGTCAGTGTGACATTTTTAGGATCAACCTCCACTGATGACTGGTTTGACGACGCTGCTGTGGTGTCAAACTGGGAGCTGGGACTGACTCACAGCTTAAACCATTTAAACCAGTTCATGACTTATTGAACACGAATCCTTCAAAGTTCGAGTTCCCATCGTCTCCATTTAGATCCAGCAGGTTCAGTCGACTCGTGGGAGGTTTTAACAGTGTGGATCAGTACGTCCGGTCTCTACAGGTTTGCCGGGTCAAGTCTCTCAGTCTGTAAAAGGTCTGAACCCCAGGAAGTTGTACAGTATCCATCAGCCTGAGATGAGAGCAGGAGAGAGAAGTAAAAAATAACCTCAACACAACAATATTATTATTTTCATGCAGATCCTTAAATGTGTTTTTATGTGGGAACAGTAACCAGGATCAGAGCTGCGTAAAACTCAACCTGTCGCTGCTCTCTGCTGGACAAAACTCTGTAACAGAAACATGGTCTTTAAGAGGACCACAGACCAAGTTCAGCATTTCTGTACTGACATTTACACAGACACGGCAAAAATTATTGTTATTTTTATGACTTTAGGAAAGTGTGTCGGCTAATTCTCCCTGTTTTACAGTTTACAGAACAAATGACTGTTGGTGACAATGACAAAAGCTTGGTTCTTAAACATTTGACACCAGAACGTTTCTTCCCTGATAAAAACACTGACCTGTTCTCTACTGATGGTCTGATGTCCTGTCAGTCTTGACGGAGGACAGCAGTCCTCTTTTCCAGCAGCCACTGAGCTGCGATCCTGCTGGCGTAGATCACATAAGACCAGGATAAAACCACGATGGCCACCAAAACCTGAGACACAAAGACAGACAGAAAGGTGATGAAACACAAAGACATTTTCACTCTGTCTGTCTGTTCTGTGTGTTCATTAGTTTTAAATGTGCATATTTAAAATATTAATTTGTAGATTTCAGGATATATTTTCTGCGTTATTTGAATATTTATTTTGGGTTACCTTTAAAACACCAGATGTGTCACATTTCAGTGTTCTTAGCAAGAAAGTGATGTGTTCAAATCCCCAAAATCTAATAGTTTTTTTTTTAATAATACAAATGTATTAAGAAACTGCATCTGCAAAGTAACTAAAGTTATCAAATGTAGTGGAGTAGAAAGTGTAACTGAACAGTAAATAACATAAAAGGAAGGTGAAAATACCTCAAAATTGGACATCAGTTTATACTTTGTACCAACTACACAGTGTTTGTGAGGCTGATCTTCTCAATACCTAACGTCGACCAATCGTCATCTATAATATCTAAAGACAAAAATATACTATATTAGATGTTTTCTATACAGCTTCGTGCTACAGTCACCACTTTAACTCTAAAACGGGTGAAACTTTCAAAATGAAAAATCAAAAGAAACGGTGACTGAAGATTAGAACATTAGCATTAAACTCCAGCAACTGTCCCTCATATTTTAGCACACATTAATAGCCGTCAGTTTCTCTAATAGCAAATTAACCCGGTATTTATAACCACAGTTGCTAAGATAGTATCCATAGATTCTCCAAAGACTATTTTAACAATCTGGATGATAAAATGTTCAGTCCAATGAAATGCAGAAAACAGAAGTTTTAACTCGTTTTCTGAGAAGCGAATTCGTTACCGAGCAAAACAAAGACGGCGGCCCCAGACTCCCTGGATAAGAAAAAGAGCCGTAACTTGGAGAAACGGGTTAAAACTATTATTTAATGTGAGCAGACTAACTATCCATTCATCCGGATCGCTCCATGGGTCAATAATGATTATGTAAACGTTCTCAGAACCACAATAAGTGTTTTAAAAGCGACAATCTGGCTTCTTAACATCAAACATTAATGAATTTGTACAGAAGCCGACGGCTCCTTCTATGCTAAGCTGCTACGTAGCTGTTAGCAGCTAATTTAGCATAACGTTTCCAGGCACTGAGACGTGATTTGACTGAAACTGGGTGTAAATGCCGTACCACGGAGTAAATCCTGTCCAGATTCCGTCTGCTAAATGTCAGCATCTTATTTAATTCAAATTTAATCCACAGAGGCATTTGTTCGGTTTGTTTTTGTTGTACAAACAGCGCGTCTCCTATTTCTTCTTCATGACTTTTCACAGCGGTCGGTCGCCAGCGTCTCACGCACAACACCGCCCTCTTCTGCCTGTGAGTGTAAATCACGGATAAAATTACTGACTTTGTATTAAAATAATACACTCCTTACTCCAAAAAGTTTTTCTATGTTTACTCTCTTGATTATTTGATCATGATCCATGATAAAAGTAAAACAGACTCTTTGATTTTGAGAAATAATATAAATAAAAGTCAGTTTGATTCAACTGAAATGTTTATATAATACAATGTAATGTAAAACCTTTAAAATGGAGAAAAGTTGTAACACTGCTGTTTGGTAATATCGTAGGAGACCAGAATAACAATTACAAACAAGTATATCAAAGATAAAGGTTCTGAGACCATCTCAGAGCAGTTTGACATCCTTGTGACTACAGTGGCAAATATTATTAGGAACACTGGGCTACATGGAGGAAACCACTGTTGTGAGAAAATGATTTTAAAAAAATAACACTGGACTATTTTGAAGCACCGGTCTATGAGCCCTGATCTGAACCCTGTTAAACATCAACTGAAAAAGCTGAAACACACAGACAGAACTATAAAACGTGTATTTGCAGCAATTTCATCAAAATATTAAACTAAAGGGTACTATCATTTTTGTCCAGGCCATTTTCTTTTGTTGTAGCCTATTTGAAATATTGTGTTGGATCAAAAAGCAACAGCAAAAGTCAGATTTTTTATTTTTGTTCACGGGTATGAGGATTACAGATTTAGATAAACTAATCCCCTTTCTTCTGCTGCTGAGAACCAGTTAATTAAACTAACTGTGTATAAAGTAGTTAAACCAATAGTTTCACTTGAAGCAGCTCCAACAGTAAAACAACAACAAACAACAATAATGTCAGATACAATCAGTATCATAAATATTATAAGTACATTTATACTTTATTTTTCTGGTAATACATCTGCTGTAATGCGATTATGAAGGTGAGTGAGTCTCCTGTTTATTTACAATCTTTGGCTGAAGAAAAAAAAAATCCACATTTCATTTCCCATCAGCCACCGCGCCACCTTTCTCATTCCAGCTGTGAGTAGCCTCGGTGTGGACAACAACACAAATGTCTCCGTTTTTAGCGGAAATTTCGGTCTGAACGGATCAGAGCGGCGAAGCCTTGAAGACCGACACCGTCGCCGTCGGTGGATGCCGCTCACGGTGCGGAACTCTGCCCGGAGGACGACAACAAACCCGAATGAGAAGCTCCCGGAGCGAGTCTTCTGCTCAAGTACGGAAAGCTAACGGTTTTAGCATGCTAACAGAAACATTTTTTTACATGTTTTATGCTTATAGCCGCGGTTCATAATGTGCCACATTATAGCAAACATTTACTGTGATTATCACAGATTAAAACCTTTAGATAAAATACGGATACATGTGTTTCAAGCGAGCAGAGAAAACGACATTTGAGGCAGCCGGTTTGTTAAATGCTGTTGTTAGCATGCTATGCTAGTAGTAGCTAATAATGTCAGCAATATAATGTCTTTCTCGTCCTGTCTGCTGTGTGTTTTGTGTTTTTAGTTTTATTGGGAGGGGCAACGCCAACATTGAGGAAACTAAACGGAGTTTTAATCCGGAGCATTTAGCGTATTTTAATGTGAACATAGCTTGCCTTTTTGTTAGCATGATTTGCTGCACCACTGTTAGTGGTTTGCATTTAGGAGAATTACTAATCTAAGACCAGAACTGAGGCATAAGTAGATTTGAAACGTTCACAACATTGCAGTGCTAAAATTATTGTCTTTTTCTTTCTAGGAATAGTGTTACAACAGTATTATAAAAGTGCTGACGCAAAAGAGGAAGTAGTAAGTAAAATCAGAAAATCAGAATAGGCTCTTCTAAGCCATTTGATATGTGACATTTATTGGAGAATGACTTGGTTACACTTTGCAAAAAATGCAGTAATGTCAAAATAATACAAAAGAGTGAGGAAAGAAGAATGTGTTGCCATCTGTTGAAACTGGTGACACGTGACGTTTAAAGTGCAGCATCATTGTATATCCACGTAACAGCCTGTTTCCTGTGTTCAGGTGATGGCACCCACGCGGATGAAGCTGCGCGTGCGTCGCCGTGATAATGCGGCAGGAGGTGCAGGAGACGGTCAGCCAGGGGAAGAAGAGGGGAGGAGTCGAGAGAGTGTTGGCCGTAGCAGTAGGCGAAAAAACAACAACAACGCTTCGACCACACCTGCTGCCGCCGCCTCCTCCTCCTCGTCTCCTCCCACCTCCTCTGCGTCTGCTTCGGCGCGGGCGGTGATGGCGTCAGAGGAGGCGTCGCCGGACTCCAAGTGCCCGATCTGCCTCGATCGCTTCAACAACCTGGCGTACCTGGACCGCTGCCTGCACCGCTTCTGCTTCCCCTGCATCCAGGAGTGGTCGCACAACAAGCCAGAGTGTCCGCTCTGCAAGCAGCCCTTCAGCTCCATCCTGCACTCGGTTCGTGCGGAGAATGACTTCAAGGAGTACATGCTACAGCCGGCGCCCGCCAACAGCAGCGTTGCTGCCACTGTGGCGATGGTGGCTGCAATGGCATCGGCGGTGAGGACGATGCGGAGGCACAGAGTGGAAGACGGTGGAGAGACAACCACAAGGAGGCGCAGGAGGGAGAGGGGAGGAAGAGTGGGGGGGACCAGGAGGGCTGCGGAGAGGACAGGGGTGTTGGAGTGGTACCTTGATTCTCACCCTCTCCCCCATCCTCCTCAACATCCCCCATTCTTGCCACTTGGTACAGACGACAGCGATGAGGCAGAAAATTTAGCACAGCAGAGTCTGAGGAGAGAGGCAGATCTAGAGGAGCGTGGGGTGATATTTGAGGGACTCACAGGACTTGGGGGGGCAGTGGCACCTGTGGCTCCCAACGACCGGGCGTCACGGCGCCTGATGACTCGTCTGGCAGCAAGGCAGCGACTGCAGCGAGAAGGTGGAACTGTGCGGCGCCTGAGGGAGAGGGAGATGGTGGCCTTCCGCCGTGCCCTCTACCGCTGTGGCATACGGGTTCACGGAGTTGCCGGGGTCAACGGTAACCAGAGGCAGCAGCAGTGGGAAATCACAGCAGAGAGCTTCCGTCAGAACCCCGCCCACTTGAACAGACTCCGCCCATGGCTGCAGCGTGAGCTGACGGTGCTGTACGGCGCACACAGGGTGCTGGTCCACATCGTCCAGCGCATCATCATGGCACGGCTCGCACGCCATGGACTGGAGGACACGCCCACCATAGAAGAAGAGCTGCGACCTTTCCTATTGGCTCGCACTGACCACTTCCTGCATGAGCTGGTCAGCTTCGCCCGCTCGCCACTCAGCCTGGACAACTACGATCTGCAGGCAGTGTATGAGCCGCCAGCTGCCGCCCTGGAGCTGGACGGAGTGAGCAGCTCTTCTGAAAGTAGCTCTGTCATTGCCATTTCAGAGGGTGAGGAAGAGGAGAGACAGGTCAGAGGAAGATCAGAGGAGAGGCTGCAGGGGAGATCAGTGGGCGTCCATGACGACGACATCCAATCAGGAAGCTGTCTCAGCCTGTCGGCCTGGGATGATGAGACACCAGGCCCTTCCTACTCCACCGCTGAGCCGTCATGTTCGTTGGCGTCGCTGTCATTCAGCCCCGTCCTGCAAGAGGCCTCCAACAAAGGGGGAGGGGAGAAGCTGGGGGAGGCAGAGGAGGAGTGTCTGATTGTTGGATACAAAAAGCCGATAGCGGAGCGGACTCCTGAGCTGGTGCAGCTCTCCTCTGACACCGAGGAGGATGAGGCTGAGAAGAAGAAAGAAGAAGACAAGGTGGAGGAGACGCTTCCTCCCCTGCCTTCTACTGCTCCTTCTCTCTCTTACCTCCCCACCGTCCCTCCCTCTACATCAAGTGCATACAGAGGTGAACAAGACGACAACCTGAAGAATAAAGACGGCGACGCTGATGAGCATGTCTCACGTGCACGCTCGTGGTCGGGCAGCTCTGGAAGAAGCCACGAGTCTGTGTTCACATTGAGCCCAAGTGAGCAGCGGCGAGAGAGCTGGAGAGACCACAAGCACTCAGGCAGCGAGGCAGCAAGGGAGAAGAGGAGGAAGAGGAGGAGAGGGCGAGAGAGGAGCAGTGAATGGCTGAAGAAGAGCGGCACCCTTTACAACCCAAACCGCTCCATATATCCCGCTATGATGCGGCGCCGCTCACGCTCTCCCTCACCATTTCACTCCAGCATCGATTCTGGTTCGCCACTGCCGCCCAGCCCACCTAACTCCAGCTGGGAGTACAGCTGCTCTCCCCTCACCTCCTCTGTCTCCTCACCCTCCTACTCCTCACTCGTCTCCTCCTCCCCACAACTGTCGCTGCCACCTCGGACTCCGCCGACACCCTCACTGTCCCCCAGCAACCCTGGCGACGGAGAAAAGCCCGGCGGCAAGAGGAAGTATAAGAGCCGCCATTTGGACAGCAACGACAACGATCCCACCTGGAGGCCGAGCAGCAGCCACCGCACGGAGAAGAAAAAGAGGAGGAGGGTGGAGAAAGAGAAGAGGAAGAGGAGGGGAAGAGATGGAGGAAGAAGAAGGGAGAGACACAGGAGAGGCGCTCATAGACAGAGTGGAGACTACAGTGGAGAGAGGTGAGAGTTTCTAGTTTCTGTTTTGATTGTGCCAAAAATTCCCCACATCGATTGGTTGTGGAACAGTTAGTCAAATAACAAATTGGTCCACCACTGTACTTTTTTTTTTTTTTCTTTTCAGTTGTGTTCTGTTTGCAGCTTCTGAAATGACTGGACTATTTGAACAAGGCTAATTTATTTGTTATTTTATTATACACAGGAGACATTTGGGTTTAAGATCAAATGATGGACATGTGACAAATGTTTAGAATTTATTCTTTTATTCGATGCTTCACCTTGGTATGTTAACAGAGAAGATGGCACAATTTTGGATGAGCAAATGTATTGCAAAATGTGATCGACAGGTGTTTCATGTTACTCAGTGGAATCCCATTAGATTGATTTTCAGCTAATAACTAGCTCTAAATGACTACTCTTGGTTTTAGGCTTGAGTTTTACCTTTTGAAGATTATGATTGTTGTTAAAAATAATTAATCTACATAAAAATCAGAGAGCTGTTTGTGTGAAAAAGGTACAATTCAATTCAGAGAACTTTATTTGTCCTTGAAAATAAAGTTCTTTGAATTGAATTGTACCTTTTTCACACAAACAGCTCTGTATTTTATGTACGCCACTTTGAATCTGAGAAAAGATGGAAAAACAATCAACAAACAATGAACATAGCAAATGCAACAATTTGAAATGTCCTAAAAAAGAAAGAAACCACTGGTGTGCGAAGACATCACCAACAACCTCTGCAGAGCAGGGGTGAATGTATCAGTCTGCTATTTGAAATTCATGAGCAGAAAAATGGAGGCGAACTAACTTATGCTGACCTTAATTTTCTTTAAAATCTGTTTAAAAAACAAAAGTTTTGCTCACCTAACACCCTAAAGGTGCAATTTTCTGTGTTCAGCATCAAATAAAAGAAGTTCTGAACTTTCTTCTCATATCCGTCTTCTTAATATGTTTATGTCGGCCAGATGTGTTGTCTCTACCAGTTAAGGCTGAATATCTTGAATAAATGTTCACCTGCATCTCTTGATGAAGAGTTGGTATTCATCAGGGTTAAACAATTTATGATAAATCTATGAAAAACGTTTGGTGAATCTGAAGCTGGTATAAACAACCACACAGGAAAAAAGTGAGACACTTTCAATGGCTCTGTGGTCTGTGTGAAACAGTTGTTTCTTGTTCGTCTGTTGTCGAGCAGCAGCAGCAGAAGGTGCAGAGACGACCGCAGTCCCAGCGTGGAGATTATTTACGAGGGCACCATCACCTCAGACGCAGCACAGCCTCCTGCCTCCAAACGCAGCAGGAAACGCAACCGCAAGATGCAAGACACGAGGTACAGCATCCAACAATCACGTGGCTGGAAAGATATTTTGATAACAAGTCAAAACTATTTAAAAACTGGTTTTGCTGTAGTCATTTAAACGTTTATCTCTGGATTTAGCTCTCTGAAGTTGTTGAAACAGCCAGCAGGATGCAACCTGCAGACATTTGTTCTATCAACAAGAAGAAAACCACAATAAACATTAAACCTGGTAATTTAACTTTTGTTAATTGGTTAAGCAGCTTTCTTGACTTGGTAAAAAAAAAAAAAGTTGCTCAGAAGATTTCCCAGTATACCTGGAATACAGGGGGACTGAAGGTGTTGGGATTCAAATGCATTATTTAAATGTGTTAGTTTGGGGTATTCAGTCTCAATCAGGGTGTTAATTTACTCTTGAACCTCTGTTGTGTTTAGTACTAATGATTATTTT
The DNA here is from genome assembly GCA_032362345.1 of Sandelia bainsii. NCBI lineage: Eukaryota > Metazoa > Chordata > Actinopteri > Anabantiformes > Anabantidae > Sandelia > Sandelia bainsii. Next base: position 1,075,010 of record JAUMHL010000011.1, read on the forward strand.
TGGCATTTTCTAAACATAGTCACACCATTTCACACAATTTCATGTTATCTTTCGTCATCTCCATCAGAGGAAAAGTGGAAAAGTAACAGTGGTTCCATGATAATAAATGTCGGTACTTGTCAGTACTTTATTTTGAGAAGGGATTTATCTTTGTCTATGATTAATCCCTTTTCAAAATAGTCTTCATTAGTAGAATTGTTAGTTGGCAACTTGTTGTTTTTTGGCGAATTTAGCAGGAATAAAACACTTGAGGTTGGTAATATTCTTTATAAACTATTGAGAATAAGGCTGTGTAAGTTTTTTCCCTGAATGTTGTTGATTCAATGTCTTCACTGGACAGATTGAAACTTCATTAACACTCTCTCTCTCAGTTCTCCAGTTATCATCACCCTCGACAGTGAGAGCAGCCATGATGGCGTCAACAACAAACGCATTAACAGTAGCAGCAGCAGTCCACTCAGCAGCCAGCAGACTGTCGATTTCTCAGACCTTCCTCCTCTCCCGTTGGTCCATTCTGCCGGAGTTGGCGGGGCCTTGGATGCCGAAATTGGTGAGCTTCCAGTTGACATCCTGGACCGAGGATCTGATGGGTCAGAGACTGAGCCAGCAGGCCAGTCTGAGGCTGCAGGTCCCATCACCACTGACAACAGGGACAGTAGTGACCATGAAGTGGATGTGGAAAACACTGAAGGGAGCAGTTCAGTGGTGGGATGTAATGATACTGATAAAGCACAGTCTCCTAACATACATGAACTGCTCAGAAAGGCTGATGCGAAGGCATGTACTAGTGATGATCAGAGAGTAACAGCAACTGTAGATGGTGGCTCTGAGCCAACAGGAGAAAATGTTGCTGACCTTGTAACTACAGAAGTCCATAAAAGAGACTCTGAGGTCTTGACCTCTGACAACCACCTGCTAGCAACAGTCCTCAATGACCTGAAGGGAATCAATGCACCTAAATGTGACTTTCCTTTTAATTGTGAGCCAAGTTGTTCACCTGAAACCAGAAAAAGGTGTTTTAGGAATCCATGTGAGGTCAGTCAGGCTCATCCGAACCAGGATGGCTGGTTGGCTGAGAGGAAACATCCCACTCCCGATTTGCCTGAGAAGCAGCAGTCTAACAGTGTCACAGACCAAGATCGGGGCTTGGTCTTGCCAACATGTCAGACCACTACTACCCCACAGCCTTCTCTTGAGGAGCCAAAGGAGTATGGGATCAGAGAGGAGGGCGGAGGCATCCCAACTCTTCTGAAACAGGCCAGCACCATTCAGTCATACAACAGACACTCACCTCCACCATTAAAACACAACGATGGTAGGACTCTGGACATATCCCCCATTCCTCCAGTAAATGTTCACACAACTCTTATCCCTGACGCTGACCCAGTTGATGAAAATTCTTCTGTTGGCCTCAATTCAGATACCACCGTCTCCCCTGCTGATCTCCACGTTGCTCCTGAGTTGGCCAGAAATAACCAGGCCATCCTTCCTATTTCAGCACTAAAGAGACATTTCAGAAGCACTTTGGCACTGAGAAAAGAGCTGGTCTCCACTAGCAGCATTTTAGCCATTGATGTGCATTCCTCTTGTCATTTAGTACCCACTGACCCCCATTCAGCTGCTCCCTCTGAAATCAGAGCATTGACCACCAGCATCCATTCTGGTCACGAACCTCTGATTGATTCCCATTCTTCTTCTCTGTCTGAAAACAGTTCCAGAAGTGCTGATGGCTTACCAAATTTGGACATCTGTTCTTCAAAGTTACATTCCAGACATGAGAGCATAAACAAAATATCTTCTAGATCATCATCCACTAACTTGCATCCTGTGAATTTATCCGCCATTGATTTCCACTCAGCCAAGAGTGGCTGGTCCACAGAGAAACCAGCTCACACTGACTCTACCTCTGGAGATGACGAGAATAAGACTTTTGGCCAAAATACTTGTAGGGTAGTACCCATTGACCTCCATCCTTGCAGCAGTGTTTATGCTGAAGACACACCGACAGGTAGTGGTGTTTTCTCAGGAGTCAAATCTAACAACATATCACCTCTTGTTTCAATTTCATCCACTGATTCCAGGACCCAGAATCCCAAGTCACCTACTGACTACCAATTAGCAAGCAAAAAAGAGATCTTTTTAGAAAGGCTTGGAGTTAGCTCAGCTCCAAGCAGCAGCCTTTCACCCACTGACATGCACCCTAGTAGTGGCAAATCTGTCGTTGACCACCACTTTTCAGGTGCAGCTTCAGGACTGACAAACAGCAAGGAATCGTTAGTAGTTAATCATGAGGATGCATCACCTCATGGTGTTCCACCAGCCATTGACTTGCATTTTACAAGTCGTGCACCACTTCCAAACCCACTTAACTGTATCAACGCAACTGACAGGCATTTCAACCACACAGCCTTATCCTCCTCTTCCACTGAACACACCATCACCTTCCATACATCACAAAGAAAGTGCGCTTCTCAATCAAAACCCATGACTGAAACTCACTCAGAACTTCTCCACCTCACTTACTCTGATTTAAAATCTCACAACCATTTTGATCCCAGCTCCACCCCACAGTTACCCAGTGACACCTACTTAAAACACAATCTGCCCGTTGAGTCTCAGCGTGACCCTCAGCCACGTGTGGACTTCCATCCAAAAAACTCTCTGAAAGACTTCAAGCTCCACACAAGCAATCACATTACGTCTTACCCCCGGTCTGCCGAGAATCAGTTTAACTCAAACTCTTCCATTGACACCCATTCAGACTCTCAGCCACCCACTGACGAACCTCAGCTGAGCCAGCAGCACTTGGAGCACACACACTCTGCCACAGACAAATTAAAAGAAATTTAAATGGTTTGAGAACTTAATGGGCAAAATATGAGGAAAATGTTGTTGTTTTTTTACCATTGTTTCTGTTTATTTTATTTTTTTATTTTTTTTAATTGTGTTCGTTTCAAATCCCACTGTTTTTTATGCCCATTTAACCTTATGGCCAAGTTTGCAACACTGTTTGATGCTGTGTTCTTTATGTAAGGAAATAATTGAAGTAATTATTTTTAAATATGATATGTGATTTGTCTGTTTTAGGGTTGGGACAGTAAGAAATTTGGACAAATTGACACGTTGCGTCATAAGTTCTGACGCAGTTTTTATTTTTAGATATTTATAGATTAAATTCTTTTCATTTCTTTTCATTCATCATTTCATCTTCAGTACTGATGAAGCCTTTCAAAACAGTCCTTCCCAATTAATATTGTTACATATGGTAAAGATGAACCACTAAACTATTATTTTTTTTGTATTTTCATGGTCTTGAAGATTGCATCAGTGAACTGATAAGTAGTCCCAAACCCATTTGATGGATGGCTTAACTATAAGGTTCTTCAGAAACTAAGAAAGAAATATTAAAGGACAGTTCCAAAGTCATGTCTTCTCCAGTTCCTGCATTTTTAAAATTTTTATTGGGTCCTCTTTTTAACAGTCATAAGTCATACAAAACTGTAGCTGTAGTCTATAATAAAACAGAAAAGACGACTTTGCCACTATGGTACGATGATAAATGAAGTTAAGGACACTTGATTTTTCTAGTTCATGAGGTAGACATCATCACAGATCACTTTCCATCTAGAAAAACCCACAGAATATCTAGATACTGTAAATGATATTTAACATCAGTGTAGTGTATTTCATGCATCACATCCCACTGCTCTCACACTTAAAAATGTACTTTGAACAGCGTAACACCAGTGTTGTATTTCCCAGCCTTAATGCAGGGCCTATCGAGTCAGGTTTAATGCCTTTAGTTAAAGAACTGTACGATATACAACTCTGCTTCCAAAAAAAAGTTGGGATGCTGTATAAAACATAAATAAAAACTGAATGCTGTAATTTAATTTAACCCCATATTTGATTAAGTATAGTACAAAGACAACATATCCAATGTAGAAACTGGGATATTTATTCATATATTTATTTTAAATTTCAAACACATTTCAAAAATGTTTACCATTGTGTTGCATCAACTCTTCTTTTACCAACGCTAAACACACTTTTGGGAATTGAGGAGACCGGTTCCTGGTCAGCAGCTCAGACACCTCCTTTGTTGTATTTTTCATTTTAAAAAGTGCTCCAAATGTTTTCAATAGACAACACACCTGGACTGTAGGTGGGTCAGTTTAGCACCTGGACTCTTTTACTACTTAGCCATGCTACTGTAAAATGTGCAGAATGTGGTTTGGTATTGTGTTGCTGTAATAAGGAAAAAGATGTCGTCTAGATGGCAACAGATGTTGGTCTGAAACCTGTGTATATCGTTCAGCATGGACCCTTCACAGATACCTGAGCCGTGTGCGCTGACAGCAAGCTGGATGGTCCATCTCTTCCTTTTAAATGATTTGTAAGTTAATGCATTTTGTTTTTATCTACATTTACATTTACACAGCATCACAACTTTTGTGATGGAAAATGAGGAGGAAATGTATCATATTACGTTTACTTAATTCATTTGTAATTCAACAAATAGTAAATTAAATATAAAAAAATAATATAAGCAATGATTTTTATCAATAATTGAATTATTACCTGGATCCAGATAAGCTACATAAAATAAACCACTTAAACTAAAATATGTAAAAAGTATCCAACATTCACAATCAGAAAAGTATTTTGTAGCATTACTGCTGACAGGAGGTAAGAGAAAAATTAAATACCTTTGTAAATTAAATATTTAAGATATTCTAAACACTCTAAAGATGGTTTTTAGTTAACCAAATTTGATGTTTTTTCAAGAACTGCAGATTGTGTTATAAACAAAGTCACAGTTTTACTGATAATCTGCAGTTTTCATTTTTCAACACTTGGACCAGCTGAGGTGCTGTGTGTGTTTCTCACCACCAGATGGAGCCAGAAAAACATCCAGGCTGAAGCCCTGTCTGTGTTTTCACTCTTCCCTTCTCTTCCTCTTCATCACTCCTTCCTTGTTACTCTCTCCTCCTCCTCCACTTTCCCGCTGCACCCCTCCGTCTCTTCTGCTCTCGCCCTCGGAGCAAGAAAACTAAACGGGATAATGAGTCTCGAGGGAGAGAGAGTGACAGAGACAGAGAGGCTCTCCTACGCTAATTAAGACTATCAGGGTCCGATTAAATGGTTGTTAAACACACACACAGTCTGTGGTGGATCAGTGCCAAGTCCTGATGCTGGCTGAAGAGCGTAAAAAGGACGAAGGAGAAAGTAATAATATAGGAGACTGAGAAAATTAGGAAGAGAAGAGAAAAAGTGACCCAAAAACATTTGCTTTACAAAACCACTGGACGCTATGAACACAATGAAAACATAGTGACCACTTTATGAGGTACACCTGCTTGTTAATGCAAAGTGAAATGCAAAAATGAGTTCATTATGTGTGAGGAACTCATAAATGCGAGCAGACGTGGTAAAGAGGTTCGGACAACGTCGTATCTGGGAAGACGTGTGGTCTGAGTGATTTTGACCTGCTGATCTTGTGGAGAAGAGCATCGCTGAACGTGAAGTGGATGGAAGTGAAAGTGGGCACAAACTCGCCAAAGTAGACAGTAGAAGAAGACTGAAAAGATGTCACCTGGTCTGATGAACTTTGATATCTGATGGCACATACGTAGGATCAATTTGTGGATCCATTCTGCCTCATGTTTCTGGTTCCAGTCAGTGCTGATGATGAGATAATTGGGGGCACACATTCATTTATACCAGTGGAGCATGGTTTAAATACTGTAGAATATCTGACTACCGTTGTTGATCATGTGCATCCCTTCATGGCCGTACAGCCTGTCCCATATCAGCCACTGAAGCCTGAAACTCAGAAAACAGAAGAGTCACAGGTGTCTTAGTGGTCTCCCTCACCGATCCCCTAATTGCACAGTCACTCAGTTTTTCAGGTTGTCCTGATGTTGACAGATTTATGCCAGCGTCCTTCCATTTCTTAATGATGGATTTAACTGTACTCCAAAAGACATTCCCTAGCTTATAATTCTTATATCCATACTCTAACTTGTGTTTTTAAAAAACCTTTTCACAGAGTTGCTTGGCAGAGGTGGTAAGTAACTAACTACATTTATTCAAGCACTATACTCACAAACAATTTTGAGGTACTTGTACTTTACTGGAGTATTTCCATTTTATGTTACTTTTACTGTTAATCCAATACAAATCAGGATAATATTGTACTTTTACTTTTTTACGTAAAGTAGCATTTAGAAGTTGTACTTTAGTACTTTTACTTGACTAGAAAAATTAATGGGTACTTGTAGTGGAGTATTTTTCTGGGCAAGTATTTGCACTTTTACTTGAGTATTGAGTTTGAGTACTTTATGCACCTCTGTTGTTTGTCGCTTGTTCTTTTGTCTTCATGATGTATTTGGCCAGAACAGATTCAATAGTAACTGGACCTTCCAGGTATTTATAGAACAATCACTTGAAACACATTTACTGCACTCAGAGTTAGTTACTTTACCTACTTGTATTTTTAGGTTTATATTCAATTCAAATCATAACAAAGATCATCTCAAGGCACTTTACATAGCAAGGTTAAGAACCTTGCAAAATATAAGTATATATACA